>APFE030263282.1:92086-160301 GCA_000404065.3 Pinus taeda | reverse complement strand
AAAATTTATATCATGATAAAAGTAAATATAACATTAAAAAACTGTCAAATAAAAAGTTGCATCAATTTAGACAATCTCGCTCAAATATACAATCTATCAACCTCCTCATGCTATCCTCTGAATCACGGGTTCCCTGCACAACATGTGTAATTGTGTACATACATAAGATTATGTACTTTAAAATTAAATTTTAATGTTTTAAAATTAAATGAGAATGTAATATCATCAAAATAAATTATAAAAAGTTCAAATTCCATGCAATACCTCATGGTTTTTGCCCTCCATTATGCCCTTTTGGTGTTCGTCTTGCATTGCGCCCTCTTGTATGCCCTGTACAATACATGTACATGTATATATTACAAATTTTAAATTGCATGTATGAAAATGCATAAACTCACAATATTAAAAAAATCGTTACACAGATTTTTCAAATTGTTTAGATGATCCTATCCCCATTGTCGACTCCATCACTAAAGTCCTTATACAATGGAAATAATTTCCCCAAACCTAAAATTCCAAAATTTTAAAATTATAAGATAAATCTATAAATCATTTTTTAATGAAACTTGCACTTCAATTTATAACAAAACATAAGTGAAATATTCAATACTTGTGGCACATCTCCTAATAGAGAGGAAGATGGTGATGTTATGTCCAAAACATCCATTGAAATCAGAATCTGCTAAAATTTAATTATATATACATAATTATTTCTCTTAAAAATATGTAAAGTGACAATATACCGATATAATAAAAGTAGAATAATAACTGTATCAACATAAACTCTTCAAAAAGCCTAAGATCTCTCAAAATATCTTCATTGGAACCTAAACCTATGACCATGAAATTATCAAATTTTTCAATCAACAAATGAGTTAACTACAAATAGTGAACATATGATACATTTTTGTTAGATTATATCTGAAAAAAATAACAAAATGTATGTGAATTGACATTAACATGTATACATTACAAATTACATTAAAATATCAACCCTGACCATTGACACATACTGATCCCACACCCTCTTCTTCATGAAAAATTAGGTCTTGCCAACAATTACGACAAGCCTTTGCATATGCTTTAATCTCCTCAGTATTCATATTATCTATCTCCTCATCTGGTTTATATAAAAAGTTAGCATGTGCATTATCTCGTGCTTTTTACCAATTTAGACCGATATCAATTTCGTTCAATGCACTCTGTATGTTGTCTATAATGGCATCCCTTCCTTCCTGACTAATTTGAGAAGTGGAATCCATATTTGATTGCAAAGTCATGAGACGAGGAGGCTGGTGTACCAAAGGTGGCTAAGGAGAAGGCAATTCAGTATTACGTAATGCACCCTTATGATTATATAAATGACCTTTTCCAATACCATAATATTCAAATGGAAGGTCATTATAAGTGGGTTTCATACCCAAAAAAATTCTTGTATAAATTAATTTTGTAAAATAAACCGGAACCTCATAATTCCATGGAAACTTTCCATATGCTGCAAGGAACCTATTATACAAATGGAAAGCTATATCAAGGTGCTTTAAATATTGCACTTTGAGTATCTTTATTTTCAACCCTTCTATGAAATTAAACATAGATTTTGCATATTCTTTTGTAACCCTTTTATTAACCTCAAAACATTTCTTGGGACCCATCACTACTTCCTTTTTATGCCTCATAATATTTATAAATGAATCTGTGTTGGCGCAATATTCTCGTAAACATCAAGAAATGAGCTTAGAGAGTGTGTAACTATGTCTAAGATTTCTCTACTATATGCAGGGAGCTCCAAACTCCCAAGATCTTTCCTCAATTTAGAATAATGAGTTTTGCACTTTTATAATGTGCATTGTTGGAGGTTTGTCTCCCAAGGCAGCTCATTCGGAATATCAGATTGATAAAAAGTAGTTGGTGCATGGCCTTCTTCTTGAACCTTCCTGCTTTGCTTACGTCTACTTGGACCAACATTCTCACCATTTGGATCAATATATAAAATTACATAAATATAAAAACATGTGAACAAATGTATTCATACATGTATGCAATATAGACATGTATAATTTACCTAAATGATGTTGATCACCCAGACAATGTTTACCACCATCACACGATGACATTGTGAGCGAAGCATCTAAAAAAATAGAAAATCAATCAATATTTATGTGTACATACATATTCTCTACTTATATATATATAATATAAATATATAATATAAAATATATAATATATATATATAATATAATACCCACGATGAAGATGGAACTTCCCCCTAATTCATTTGATATTCCTTGACCCGACCTTTGACCTCCTCCGCCTATAACTGCTGAGACTCCTATGATTTTCTTCGAAGAAATCAGTGGAAAATTTCATCCATGATATGGATATCTATAGATATATAGACATGCATGATATTTAAAAAGTTACAACATGGATTTACAATTCTTTTTAAAAATGCTATTTAAAAAGATCAAGAACTCAGAAAATTGAGATAATCCTTAAAGTTATCTCATGCATTTAATTGATTTAACCCTTGAAATTACATCATGCATTTTAGGATCTTAAAATTGCTATTTAAAAACATTGAAAGAATTTAGAAAATTAATGTAACAAACCAAATATCTTCATTTAAAATATATTCTAGACTAAGAAAATAAATGTTGAAGCATGCAGATTTTGAAAATTAAATACAAAATTTTCTAAAACATGTCAAGTTCATCAAGTTGTGCTTACATAATGGGGGCACACTTGATATAGAATTGAAAAAACACATGTTCATTAAAAATGACACGTTGATAACTAAAAAACACACACACATATCAAATATATCTTACAATGTTCATCAATAAATATTGATTGAGAACTTCTTAACAATGATTCATCTTTCACACACAAATATCGAATTGGAATTGTCCCATACAATAGATCACTAGAGATCTTATTAACATTTGCACAATGTATTATGCTAAATGATTAAAATTGATTGACAATATTTTTTGCTTCTCCATGCAATTCTTTTAACCTCTTCTTTTTAACCTGGTACATGCTTTTCATCTAGTTGCACACAAGTTCAAAATTAGTGAAGACTACAATTCCATTGGATCCATACTCCCTAGCTTTTCCTGAGCCTTCTATCAATGCAATATAATATGCTTCATTGTTTGTTGTTCTTCAAGGTACATTCATTTTCCTTTGGAGGAATGTGTTCATCACAATCTTGCACAGCACATAAGTGATTATTGTTTGCCCTAGATTGGGATAACAAGAAACTTCTATGCATAATGCTCATTTTTCAACCATGTTTAATGAGTTTTTTGATCCCAATAAAAAACGAATTCAATAAAATGAAATTAATATCTTTATACATGTATTGTTAGGTTGTGCAAAAGATTATTGTTTAGACAAATCTGTCGGAAGGCTAGGTAGCAAGAAATGTTGTTTCTACTTGGGTGGACGGTTGGAGAATTTCAATAAGAAAACAACTAGAGATCTATAATTCAACTCAACTACAAATCTCTATTTCATTCAACTTAACTTCAGCTCAAATGAAGGTTTAAAATATTTACTAATTTATTTTTTTGTTCATTCCACAGATACAAATCTTTCTAATTCAAGTTAGCTCCAAATCATCCAAATTTGAAAGTATTTCTTAATTTATTTTTATTTTCATTCTTGGAAATTTAACACTTAGTCATGCCTAATTTGAAATTATTTCTTAATTTATTTTTACTTTCATTCTTGGAAATTTAACACTTATTCATGCCTTTTTATAATTTTCCTTTTTATTAAAGCTATAATACATGTTTATTTATATGCCATACATGGGTCTATTTATATGCTTCTTTAAAAACTTTAGTTAAAGAAGAAGAAAAAAAAATGAAAAATGATAGACCGATTTTATTATAGTAAATTTAACATTTATATTACCTTGTTATAAAATTTGCTTACTAAAACTATAATACATGTTTATTTATATGGCCTAAATGGGTCTATTTATATATGTTTCTTTCAAAATATAGTTAAGAAAGAAGAAAAAAATAAAATGAAATATGATAGACCCAGTTTTATTCTAGTAAATTTAATATCTATTTTGTCTTCTTAAAATTAAAACACAAAAAATAGATGACAAATCAATTCCAACGCTCTAATTAGCTTCAATCGCATGCACCCAACAAAATAGAAAGGAAAAAGATGTACATCTCAAAAATAAACTACTACTTGAAAAGAGCAAGTACGAAAACCTTCAATTGAGTGTGTTCTACCTCATCGTAAGAAGCTAATAGACCCATGTTCCAAGAAAATAGGGAAGCAAAGTGAATTACACATAATGAATCAGGAAACATAAATGAACATATAACAACATAAATAAGGAAAGTATGTTACTAACAAGCATCAAGGTTGTTCTACTAGATAAATTAAGGTAGAACAAGTCAACTCAATAACATTAAAATTAAAACACCAAACATAGATGATGCAGGAGCATCCAGCTCACCGTGACTGGGCAGAAAGAACTCCAACCAGGTTCAAAAGCTAGAGATCGATTGAACTGTCAAATTCTTACGAGAATAATTTTTCTTTACTTTTATTTTACAAAGTCAGTAAAATTAGATACCTCTTTTATTTTCAGTTAGGATGATTGTAGCTTCAATTGATTAATTAGAGAATAGTCCATGTAATTAGGAAAATAACAACCAACTGTTCCTACAAGTCTTGGAATACTGAATGGATGTAGTTATTGATAGAGGTAGAAATTCTGTAACTATATTCTGTAACAGTTAAATTAACTGTAAGCATCAACTGAAAAACATAGACTATAAAATCAAAACAAATGTAACAGAATGGGGTTCAGTTCAGGAGAGGAGAGGAGAGTTGAGTTAATTAAGAACGAAAGGAAATAGAAAAATACCAAGCATTCAAAACAGAGAAGCCATTGTCCATCTGTATTATCTGTACAAGTGTTTGTTTAAAATTCATTTACGTTTTCATTATCTAATGAGTTACTGTATCATTACTATTTATTAATTTGTTGTGGCTACTGTGCAAACATTATTCACAGTAAAATACTAAGCAGACAGACAGAATCACAATGAATTCATAATTACCAAACTATCAGTCATTCTCGCACGTGGTGAAGCAACAGCTCCATTTCATAATGTTCAGTTAACAACGACCGAGAATTCAAACAACAACGTTTACAAACTTCCCAACGTTCGAATGCACAGAAGGGTGAACGATAACCAAAGCCGAATACGCAGAGGTAACAAAACAACCATACAATTTCTTTTACATTCGAAATTTGATTTCAATTGCCACAGAACAAAGTTTACAGTATTATTGGTAGAGCCGAACCATATTGCGGAAGACAGAGACCACTAAAAACATAAATAGAGCTGAGCACGACTGAAAAGTCGGAAACCCTCATACATCTAAAAACCCCGAGTTAGGGTTTGAACCAGACAAACAACCAAAGGCCACAAAATTCTTATACATCTCACACAGAGGCGACAAAATTAAATTACAGTCGAATAAGCATGTACAGTGACTGAGTAACTAGACCAGGAGACGGGTCGTCCGTAGAAATCAAAAATTACAGACAGAGAATGAAGTTTCAGGCCTACCCAGGAAGCGAACAACCAAATAGCCAAGCGTAGGAGGATACGCCGCCCAGGTCACCAACAAAGACCTGTGAGAAACCAAATGCGAGACATTAGCGTGTATGGTGTAAAGAAAAACTCAGGAGAGACAAAACCCTGTAAGGAGCCAACAATTCGAAAAGGATTTTTACCTGGAGAGCACAGCCAGACGCCATAGCGTGACAAGCTGAACGAGATTGAGCAACTGTCGAGAAAAGGAGCGAGTTGGGTTAGACCCAAAACTAGATGAAGAGCCAAATTGAAGCATGGACGGGTTTCCTTACCTGTTTTAAACTGAGGACGCGTGCCTGAGAAGCCCTGTGCTTCCAACCAAGACCAGTGTCGTATTGTGAGAAGGCGGATAACCACAGAGAAATACCAAACAAACGGAATTCGGAACAGAGATCTCAGAGAACCAGAAAAGCATACAACAAAAACACAGTGAAAGCCATTGACAGCGAACAGAGGAATTGAGTTAAGGCCATAGCATAAATACAGCCAACAGGCATCATAGCCACAACGAAGAGCAAGTAAATTAACCTGAAACCCACGCATACAAGAAACAGTGAAACAGCAGAGTAACTTACCGAAATCGAGCCACGGAACCCGACCGAATAGCCTCCACAGTCAAACAACAGCGCCATAAAACAAACCAACAGGTTAACCAGAGGCGGATTCAAGTTCTCAAACAGCATCCAGAGCCAACAAACCACATCATAACGCATACACAGTTTCGTTGCAGAGCCAACAAACCCTCGACGGCAGCAAAGCAAAATAACAAAGAATAATCCAGAGAGCGCGAGAAAGGTAGGGTTAAGACGTGTTTCGAGGCAGAGTACTGCCCATTAACTCCTGCATTAACTACAACAGCTACCACCATCACAAAGAACCGCGGGCAAAGATATTTCATCCGCCACGTAATCTATTCCAGGTGTGTAATAAAGCGTAAAGCGCTGCCAAGTGGGCCGGGACCCATCAGAGTGGTATCAGAGCAGTTTGAGTTGAAGAGATTTGGGATAAATGGATATAGGTAGACGAGGATGAGGCCGAGGTGCTCGTAGAATCGCAGATGAGGCATTACGAGAAGAACTCAGAGTTCTTACTGCTCGACTGGAAGCAGTAGAGGCAGGCAGGAGAAGAGATCCAGAAATGGGTGATGTGAGTGAGGAAGAAGTGGAAGTGGCAGCAGATGGGCTTGAAGGTGACTCACCAGAAGTGAAGCTATTGAAGTCTGTATTATTGTCAAACAGCATACCAAAACCAGAACTACCAACTTACGATGGCAGTTTGTCTATTGATGTTGTGTTAGATTGGATTACCGAGATGGACAAGTATTTTGAATGCGAGGAAGTTAGTGAAGACCGTAGGGTCAAGTTTGCAGCAACAAAGCTGAAAGGACACGCAACCCTGTGGTGGGAAAGTGTCTAGAATGAGAGAAAGAGGTTGAACAAAGCACCGATAAAAACTTGGACAAGGATGGTAGCTAAATTGAAGGGCATATTTCTGCCAAGGGATTATCAAATCGCGTTACATAGACAGGTACAGAATTTGAGACAGAGGGGACTGACTATGAAAGAGTATATAGAGGAGTTTTATCGAGTAAATTTGCGAGCTGGATACACAGAGGATACGGCAGAAAGGACAACCAGATATGTAAATGGGCTGAGGATGGATATTTTGGATGAAATAAGCATTTTGTCTCCAAACAATACTGAGGAGGCATACCAGAGCGCAATCAAAGCAGAGGAGAAACTTAACCGAAGACAGAATGCCCGGAGAGGACGAGGGTCTACCAGAGGAAGAGGCCAGTCCTATGGCAGGGGCCGAACTGCCAGCAACAGCGAGGAAGCCAGCAGTTCAAGGACTTCGGGAACAGCAGAAAAGGGAGATGGAACGAGAGGTGGCAGATCTTTCCAACGCGGCAGAGGAAATGGCCGTGGAAGGGTAACTGGTTACCAGTGTTATAAATGCCACAAATGGGGGCACCGCTCGTTTGAGTGCCTAGAAACAGATTCAACTGGACAGCGAGGCGCATATGTGGCGCAACTGGAGGAAGCAACAGCACCCCCTCAAGAGGCAGAAAATGCCCCAAAAACAGGAGAAGCTTTAGTGCTGCATAAGGTGTTGTTGAAACCAGTTGATGAGAGTGTCGAACAGACGCAACGGAAAGCTCTGTTTAGGACAGTTTGTAAATCGCATAGTAAGTGTTGTAAGATGATAATCGACAGTGGAAGTACAGACAATTTGGTGTCCACCGAAATGGTGGAGAAGTTGGGACTGAAGTGTTTGAAACACCCCAATCCGTATCGAGTTTCATGGCTACAAAAGGGGCACCAGTTGCTGGTGGATGAACAGAGTGAAGTTGAATTTCAGATAGGATGATACAAGGATAAAATCATTTGCGACATTATGTCGATGGACGTATGTCACATCTTATTGGGAAGACCTTGGCAATATGATAGAAAGGTGACACACGATGGAGTGTTGAACTGTTATAAGTTCGAAAAAGATGGGGTTAGGCATACCCTTGTGCCTATCAGAGAAGAGAAGGAAACAACTGAAGTAAATGAAACTAAGGCATTTCTAATGAGCGGAAAACAGTTTTTAAAGCAGGTTGAGAACAGTGAAATAAGTTATGCTGTAGTCAAGAAGACAAGGACAGTTCTATTGCATACAGAAATCACAGATTTACCTATAGAAATACAACAAATGTTGGAAGAATTTACAGATATAGTAGTGGACGACTTGCCAGATAAGTTACCTCCCAAGCGGAGTATTAGTCACCATATCGATTTCATACCTGGAGCCAGCTTACCAAATAAGGCAGCTTATCGAATGAGCCCCAAGGATAATGAAGAAATCAGAAAACAGGTGCAGGAGCTATTGGACAAAGGATTAATGAGAGAGAGTTTAAGCCCATGTGCTGTACCAACAGTTCTCGCCCCCAAAAAGGGCGGAGAATGGCGGATGTGCACCGATTCCAGGGCCATCAATAAAATCACCATCCGGTACAGATTCCCATTACCGCGTATGGATGATATGATGGACTGTTTGAGTGGGGCAGCTTACTTCTCTAAAATAGACTTAAAAAGCAGATATCACCAGATTCGGATACGAGAGGGAGACGAGTGGAAGACAACTTTTAAAACGAATGAAGGATTATATGAATGGCTGGTCATGTCGTTCGGGTTGAGCAATGCACCCAGCACATTCATGAGACTCATGAATGAGATGCTAAAGGAGTATATTGGGAAATTTGTAATTGTTTATTTGGACGACATTCTTATTTTTAGCAAGACGAAAGAAGAACACTTCTGGCATGTGCGAAATGTGTTGGAAAAACTACAGCAAAACAAGTTATTGATAAATCTGAAGAAATGTACGTTTCTGCAAAGAGAGTTAATTTATCTGGGGTTTGTGATAGCATAAAACGAATTGAAGATGGATCCGGAAAAGGTAACAACAATAATAAATTGGCCGTCACCGAAGAATTTGTTTGAGGTACGTAGTTTCCATGGATTAGCAAGTTTCTATAGGAAGTTTATTAAAAATTTCAGCGGGATTTGTGCTCCTATGTTGGAGACCATCAAAAAGGCCAGGCAACCTTTTCGATGGACAGAAGCAGCAGAAAAAAGTTTTCAACTATTGAAAAAGAATATTACAGAAAGACCGATTCTCAGGCCACCAGATTTTCAAAAATTATTTCAGGTACGTTGTGATGCTAGTAGAACAGCAATCGGGGCTGTACTCAGTCAGGAGGACAGACCTGTAGCATTTTTCAGTGAAAAACTGAATGAGAGTAGGCAGAAGTACTCCTCATATGACACAGAATTTTACGCAGTGGTACAGGCTCTAAGACACTGGAGGCATTATTTGTTAGGGAACGAGTTCGTGATGTTTTCAGATAATTCTGCATTACAATATGTAATGCAGCAACACAAACTTAATCATAAACATGCCAAATGGGTGGAGTACGTACAGAGTTTTAATTTTGTGCTGAAACATATCAGCGGACAAGCAAATAAGGTGGCCGACGCATTGAGCAGAAAAGCTCTACTTTTATAGGAAAGCACTGTACAGGTTTTGGGTTTTGAACATTTACGAGATCTTTATAAGACAGACACAGATTTCAGAGAAGCCTATGAGGCGTGCCAAAACCCTTTGATAAGGGGAAATAGTCCTTGGTTGGATTACAACATACAGGAGAAATTGCTTTTAAGGGAGGACAATTGTGTATCCCCAGCTGTTCTATGAGGGAGAATATTATTTGTGAAAAACACAGTGGGGGTTTGGCTGGACACTTCGGTATAGACAAGACCTTGGAGCAACTTAGTCATTTTTATTTTTGGCCAAGAATGCGACGAGACGTACAACGTTTTGTGGCTAAGTGTAAGGTGTGTCAATTAGCGAAGGGACATAGCCAGAACACAGGATTATATACGCCATTGCCTATTCCAGGCAGACCTTGGGATTCAGTGAGTTTAGATTTTGTTTTGGGACTGCCAAAAACGTAGAAAGGTTATGATTCGGTGATGGTAGTGGTGGATCGTTTCTCAAAAATGACACATTTTGTACCTTGTCGGAAAACTAGTGACGCCACTCACGTGGCCCACTTGTTTTTTAATGAGATTGTTAGATTACACGGGTTGCCAACAACCATCCTATCAGACAGAGACGTGAAGTTCACGAGACATTTTTGGCGTACCTTATGGAAAAAAATGAACACCCAATTAAGCTACAGTTCTTCTTATCACCCGCAAACCGACGGGCAGATAGAGGTTGTGAACAACAATTTGGGAAATCTATTACGCAACTTAGTCGGGGAGAATTCTCGGATGTGGGACCGAGCACTAGCGCAAGCAGAGTTTGCTTACAACGATTCGCCGAATCGTAGCATGGGTCTTAGTCCCTTTCAGATCCTATATGGCATGCACCCTCGTGGAGTGCATGAACTTCGGGATCTTGGTTTACAGGAACGACGGAGTGCGGATGGAGAAGATTTTGCTAATGCAATGAGGGATTTACACGAACAGGTGAAAGCAAAATTACAGGACAACAGCTCGAAGTATAAGGAACATGCAGATTTAAGAAGAAGAGAAGTTCATTTTGAGGTAGGGGACGAAGTTCTGGTACACCTGCGTAAGGAACGTTTCCCTAAGGGTACGTACAATAAACTGAAGTACAAGAAGATAGGGCCTTGTAAGATCTTGCGAAAGTTTTCAGCGAATGCCTATGAAATACAACTACCACCTGGAGTAGGCATATCACCTATTTTCAATGTGGCAGATCTGTTTATGTATACAGGCGATCTGTTGGAGGAAAAGAAGGATGAACCCGGACAATCCACGCGGAACACCCAGGAGACGGAGAAACTTGGAAAAGACAAATGCCTTATGTCCAACCTCCTGAGATCGAAGGCATCCTCGAAACTCAGGTAGTTAGGCGTACTCGGCGGAAAAATTATCTTCAGTACCTGGTCAAGTGGAAGAACCTTCCGATTGAGGACAACTCATGGCTTGACGCTAGGCAGATTGAACGAACAAGAACATCGGTAGAGGAGCTCATGAACCAGAGTCATGATCTCTTTTCACCCCGAGAGCCTGATGCAGGAGCATCCAGCTCACCGTGACTGGGCAGAAAGAACTCCAACCAGGTTCAAAAGCTAGAGATCGATTGAACTGTCAAATTCTTATGGGAATAATTTTTCTTTACTTTTATTTTACAAAGTCAGTAAAATTAGATACCTCTTTTATTTTCAGTTAGGATGATTGTAGTTTCAATTGATTAATTAGAGAATAGTCCATGTAATTAGTAAAATAACAACCAATTGTTCCTAAAAGTCTTGGAATACTGAATGGATGTAGTTATTGACAGAGGTAGAAATTCTGTAACTATATTCTGTAACAGTTAAATTAACTGTAAGCATCAACTGAAAAACAAAGATTATAAAGTCAAAACAAATGTAACAGAATGGGGTTCAGTTCAGGAGAGGAGAGGAGAGTTGAGTTAATTAAGAACGAAAGGAAATAGAAAAAGACCAAGAATTCAAAATAGAGAAGCCATTGTCCATCTGTATTATTTGTACAAGTGTGTTTAAAATTCATTTACGTTTTCATTATCTAACGAGTTATTGTATCATTACTATTTATTAATTTGTTGTGGCTACTGTGCAAACATTATTCACAGTAAAATACTAAGCAGACAGACAGAATCACAATGAATTCATAATTACCAAACTATCAGTCATTCTCGCACGCGGTGAAGCAACAACTCAAGTTCATAATGTTCAGTTAACAGCGACCGAGAATTCAAACAACAATGTTTACAAACTTCCCAACGTTCGAATGCACAGAAGGGCGAACGATAACCAAAGCCGAATACGCAGAGGTAACAAAACAACCATACAGTTTCTTTTACATTCGAAATTTCATTTCAATTTCCACAGAACAAAGTTTACAGTATTATTGGTAGAGCCAAACCATATTGCGGAAGACAGAGACCACTAAAAACATAAATAGAGCCGAGCGCGACTGAAAAGTCGGAAACCCTCATAAATCTAAAAACCCCGAGTTAGGGTTTGAACCAGACAAACAATCAGAGGCCACAAAATTCTTATACATCTCACACAGAGGCGACAAAATTAAATTACAGTCGAATAAGCATGTACAGTGACTGAGTAACCAGACCAGGAGACGGTTCGTCCGTAGAAATAAAAAATTACAGACAGAGAACGAAGTTTCAGGCCTACCCAAGAAGCGAACAACCAAATAGCCAAGCGTAGGAGGATACGCCGCCCAGGTCACCAACAAAGATCTGCGAGAAACCAAATGCGAGACATTAGCGTGTATGGTGTAAAGAAAAACTCAGGAGAGACAAAACCCTGTAAGGAGCCAACAATTCGAAAAGGATTTTTACCTGGAGAGCGCAGCCAGACGCCATAGTGTGACAAGCTGAACGAGATTGAGCAACTGTCGAGCAAAGGAGCGAGTTGGGTTAGACCCAGAACTAGATGAAGAGCCAAATTGAAGCATGGATGGGTTTCCTTACCTGTTTTAAACTGAGGACGCATGCCTGAGAAGCCCTGTGCTTCCAACCAAGACCAGTGCCGTATTGTGAGAAGGCGGATAACCACAGAGAAATGCCAAACAAACGGAATTCAGAATAGAGATCTCAGAGAACCAGAAAAGCATACAGCAAAAACACAGTGAAAGCCATTGACAACGAATAGAGGAATTGAGTTAAGACCATAGCATAAATACAGCCAATAGGCATCATAGCCACAACGAAGAGCAAGTAAATTAACCTGAAACCCACGCATACAAGAAACAATGAAACAACAGAGTAACTTACCGAAATCGAGCCACGGAACCCGGCCGAATAGCCTCCACAGTCAAACAACAGTGCCATAAAACGAACCAACAGGTTAACCAGAGGCGGATTCAAGTTCTCAGACAGCATCCAGAGCCAACAAACCCACAACATAACACATACACAGTTTCGTTGTAGAGCCAACAAACCCTCGACGGCAGCAGAGCAAAATAAAAAAGAACAATCCAAAGAGCGCGAGAAAGGTAGGGTTAAGGCGTGTTTCGAGGCAGAGTACTGCCCATTAACTCCTGCATTAACTACAACAGCTACCACCGTCACAAAGAACCGCGGGCAAAGATATTTCATCTGCCACGTAATCTATTCCAGGTGTGTAATAAAGCGTAAAGCGCTGCCAAGTGGGCTGGGACCCATCAATAGATGACAAAACAACGCCGACGCTCTAATTAGCTTCAATCTCATGCACCCAACAAAATAAAAAAGAAAAAGATGTACATCTCAGAAAGAAACTACTACTTGAAAAGAGAAAGTACAAGAACCTTCAATTAAGTGTATTCTACCTTATCTTAGGAAGCTAATACACCCATGTTCCAAGTAAATAGGGAAGCAAAGTGAATTACACATAATGAAAAAGGAAACATAAATGAACATATGACAATAGAAACAAGGAAAGTATGTTACCAAGAAGCATCAAGGTTGTTATACGAGATAAAACAAGGTGGAATAAGCCAATCCAATAACATTAAAATTAGAACACCAAAAATAAATTACAAAGCAATGGCAACACTCTAATTAGCTTCAATCTCATGCATCCAACAAAACAGAAATGAAAAAGATACATCTCAAAAAGAAACTACTACTTGAAAAGAGTGAGTACAAGAATCTTGAATTAAGTGTATTTTGCCTCATCTTATGAAGATGATAAGACCCATGTTCCAAGAAAATAGGGAAGCTTGAAATGAAATCAACATAGTGAAAAAGAAAACATAAATGAACATTTAACAATAGAAGTAAGGAAAGTATATTACAAAGAAGCATCAAGGTTGTTCTACAAGATAAATTAAGGTAGAACAAGTAACCCAATTAATATTAAAATTAAAACACCAAAATGGATGAAAAAGAAATGACAACACTTTAATTAGAAACCCAATAAAAATTATAATTAAAACAAAAAAATAGATGACAAAACAATTCCAACACTCTAATTAGCTTGAACCTTATGCGCCCAACAAAATAGAAATGAAAAAAGATGTATCTCAAAAAGAAACTACTACTTGAAAAGAGCAAGTAAAAGAACATTCAATTAGGTGTTTTATGCCTCAAAATGAATTACACGTAATGAAAAAGGAAACATAAATTAACATATAACAAAATAAGCAAGGAAAATATTTTATCAAGAAGCATTAAGGTTTTTCAACAAGATAAATCAATGTAGAACAAGTCAATCCAATTAACATTAAAATTAAAACACCAAAAATGGATGAAACAACAACGCCAAAAATCTAATTAGGAACCCAGTAACATTAAAATTAAAACAACAAAAATAAATGGCAAAGCAATGCCAACACTCTAATTAGCTTCAATCTCATGCACCCAACAAAATAGAAATGGAAAAGATGTATCTCAAAAAGACACTACTACTTGAAAAGAGAAAATACAAGAACATTCAATCAAGTGTATTATGCCTCATCTTAGGAGCCTAATAAGACCCATGTTCCAAGCAAATAAGGAAGTAAAGTGAATTAAACATAATGAAAAGGGAAACATAAATGAGCATATAACAATAGAGGCAAGGAAAGTATGTTACCAAGAAGCATCAAGGTTGAACTCTACGACATAAATAAAGGTAGAACAAGTCAACCCAATAACATTAAAATTAATACACCAAAAATAGATGACAAAGTAATGGAGACACTCTAATTAACAACCCAATAACATTAAAATTAAAACACCAAAAATATATGACAAAGCGATGCCAACACTCTAATTATCAACTCAATAACATTAAAATTAAAACACCACAAATAAATGACAAAGCAGTGCCAACAATCTAATTAGCTTCAATCTCATGAACCCAAAAAAATAGAAATGAAAAAGATGTATCTCAAAAAGCAACTATTACTTGAAAAGTGCAAGTACAAGAATCTTCAAATAAGTGTATTATGCCTCATCTTAGAAAGATGATAAGACCCATGTTCTAAACAAATAGGGAATCAAAGTGAAATACACATAATGAAAAGGAAAACATAAATGAACATATAACAACAAAAGCAAGGAAAGTATGTTACCAAGAAGCATCAAGGTTTTTCTACAAGATAAATCACGGTAGAACAAGTCAACCCAATTAACATTAAAATTAAAACACCAAAAATGGATGAAAAAAATTCAAACACTCTAATTAGAAACCCAATAACATTAAAATTAAAACACAAAAAATAGATGAAAAATAAATGCCAACACTCTAATTAGCTTCAATCTCATGCACCCAACAAAATATAAAAGAAAAAGATGTATCTCAAAAAGAAAGTACTAATTGAAAAGAGAAAGTACAAGAACATTCAATTAAGTGTATTATGAATCATCTTAGAAGGCTAATAAGACCTATGTTCCAAGAAAATAAGGAAGCAAAGTGAATTAAATATAATGAAAAAGGAAACATAAATAAACATATAACAAAAAACGCAAGGAATGTATGTTACCAAAAAGCATCAAGGTTGAACGCTATGACATAAATCAAGGTAGAACAAGTCAACGCAATAATATTAAAATTAAAACACCAAAAATAGATGACAAAACAATGGAAACACTCTAATTAACAATCCAATAGCATTAGTCAACCCAATAACATTAAAATTAAAACACCAAAAATAGATGACAAAGCAATGCCAATACTCTAATTAACAACCCAATAACATTAAAATTGAAACACCAAAAGTAAATGACAAAACCATGCCAACACTCTAATTAGCTTCATTCTCATGCACCCAAAAAAATAGAAATGAAAAAGATGCATCCCAAAAATAAACTACTATTTGAAAAGAGCAAGTACAAAAGCCTTCAATTAAATGTATTCTTCATCTTAAGAAGCTAATAAGACCCATGTTCCAAGCAAATAGGGAAGAAAAATGAATTTCACATAATGAAAAAGGAAACATAAATGAACATATAACAACAAAAGAAAGGAAAGTATGTTACCAAGAAGCATCAAGGTTGTTCTACGAGATAAATCAATGTAGAACCAATGAACCCAATAACATTAAAATTAAAACACTCAAAATGGATGACAAAACAATGTCAACACTCTAATTAGAAACCCAATAATATTAAAATTAAAACACAAAAACAACGCTCCAATTAGCTTCAATCTTATACACCCAACAAAATAGAAATTTAAAAAATGCATCTAAAAAAGAAACTACTACTTGAAAAGAACAAGTACAAGAACCTTCAATTAAGTGTATTTTGTTTCATCTTAGGAAGCTAATAAGACACATGTTCTAAGCAAATAGGGAAGCAATGTGAATTACACATAATGAAAAATGAAACATAAATGAACATATAACAACAGAAGCATAGAAAATATGTTACCAAGAAGCATCAATGTTGTTCAATGGCCATGATATCATTTTCTTTTTCATTGGCATCCTCTTCGTTGATTAAATTTTTCATTTTGTTGATTAAAATGTTATGTGATGAGAAGATGGGGATATGATACTAACATTAATGATAGACGCATCATTTCTAGTTCTTTGGCACTGCAACATATGCCCATATTCTCAACATATAAGTTTTTGACCCAGTAGGAGCTCCTAATAATCATAGGGATTCTCTTTGGAGTGTTTTGGAGCATTTGGATTGGACCATAGTTCAATGACATAAATCAAGATAGAACAAATCAACCTAATAACATAAAAATGAAAACACCAAAAATAGATGACAAAGCAATGCCAACGCTCTAATTAGCTTCATTCTCATGCACCCAAAAAACTATAAATGAAAAATATGTATTTAAAAAAAATCGCTTCTTGAAAAGAGCAAGTACAAGAACCTTCAATTAAGTGTATTTTGCCTCATCTTAGAAAGCTAATAAGACCCATGTTCCAAGCAAATAGGGAAGCTTGAAGTGAATTACTCATAATGAAAAAGGAAATATAAATAAACATATAACAACAAAATAAAGGAAGTATGTTACCAAGAAGCATCAAGGTTGTTCTATGAGATAAATCGATGTAGAACAAGCCAACCCAATAACATTAAAATTAAAACACAAAAAATAGATGACAAAGCAATGCTAACACTTTAATTAGAAACCCAATAAAATTAAAATTAAAACACCAAAAATAAATGACAAAGAAATGCCAACACTATAGTTAGCCTCAATCTCATGCACCTAACAAAATAGAAATGAAAAAGATGTTTCTCAGAAAGAAACTACTACTTGAAAAAAGCAAGTACAAGAACTATCAATTAAATGTATTCTGTCTCATCTTAGAAAGCTAATTAGAACCATGTTCCAAGCTAATAGGCAAGCTTGAAGTGAATTACACATAATGAAAAAGGAAGCACAAATGAACATATAACAACAAAAGCAAGGAAAATATGTTACCAAGAAGCATGAAGATTGTTCTACGAGATAAATCAATGTAGAACAAGTCAACCCAATAACATTAAAATTAAAACACAAAAATAGATGACAAAGCAATGCCAACACTCTAATAAGCTTCAATCTCATGCACCCAACAATAGGTGCAACAAATTTTTAATCACAATTTGGTAAAAAAATAATTTAAACAGGGTTTATATACTTGATTTACATATGCAAGAAATGTATCAGTTTCAATTTCATTTCAATTTAATTTAGTGAGATCAATTATGAGTTTGATTCTTGAGACTAATAACTAGGTACCACTTTTGGCCAGGTTCTCTTTTCTTCTCACTCAACATGACACTTTATGGTGGTCTATGCAAGTATTTACTGGGTTTACCTTCTACGGTTACCAACGCAAATTCGGGTGGTGCCTCAACCAAGGGGGGTTTAATGTTTTTCAAACTAAGTGGAAATTTACTACTAAAAATCTTAATACACATCAACACAATTACTGATATTCTATCCATTATAAGTTTTGGAAAGTTTTTTAGCATATTTTTCTCTGGAATCAAATTTCTTGAAATCACTTCACATTTCTAGATTTTTAGTTGTCTGAATTCATGAAAAAGAGAGTCAAAAATCCATTTTTAAATTAAAAATAAAAATTCGTTGAGTTGGCAAGGGAAAAAAAGAAACCAAAACACTGAAATTCTATTAATATTCATTTATTAAAATAGTTAATATAAACATAACCAGAAATAATGAAAATCATGGCAGAGACGTCATTTGGGCTACACACACAGGGCCAAGAATAGTAAAAAAAACTCACTAGAATTTGCCTGAAACTTATAATCACATGGCTCTCATGGAGACACAAATTGGAGAGAAATATTAGAATGAATTCAATTCGAAAGGCGAAAAAAACCACGCGGGAAAAGTATTACATTGTGAAAAAAGAGTACTAATCTGTTTGGATTTGTGTTAGCTATATTGTTGGATATGTTGTTGGCTATGCACTAATTATTTTTGCTCCATGGTGCCAAAGGGCCAGGCCAGTCCCTTATCCAAACAATATTTTCATGTACTAGAGGGAAAAAATGGATTTCTTATTGATTTAAATAAATGACTCGGCATCTTCACATCATCCATGGTCATGTCCAATAAGTGATTTAAAAATTTTAACAAGGATGCCATATGTGTTTTCCAGCAAATAGATGTAAAAATGTATTTTCTTCTCTTTGGAAATTCTATTAATATCCATTTAGTAAAATAGTTAATATAAACATAACCACAAATAACAAAAATCATGGAAAAGACGTCATTTGGGCCAGAGACATTAGGCCAAGAACATTAAAAAAACTCACTCGAATTCCCCAGGGAGGTTTAATGTTTTTTAAAAAACAGAGAATATTCAAAACTGGTTATACGTTATTTAGCCAAGAGACTTACCTGGTCTGGACGATGCGACTGAGAAAGCTGCCAACGACGAGTGCAACCAACCAATTCCTTTGGTGCCAAGCTGCAAAAAAAACTAAAAACTTCATTAAAAATTCCAATAAAATCTGTAAATAAAAAAATTTAAATTACAAAAAACTTGAATTAACTTACCTCACAATTCTTGGTAGGACTTTGGTTCAAACCAAACTCACATCACTTAGCAAGGGTTCGACTTAAATCAACAAACCTCACAACATGGAAAACGCAGTTAAAAATCAACAGAACTCCAGTGCTCGACAACACAATGACAAAACAATAGTATCGAAAACTTCATGCCAAAATGTAGCCCGTCGTATATATAAAACATTTTTTCGATCGAATAAATAATTCCCAAACAATTAGTTCGACCAAACAAATAGTTCGACCGAATTAGTTATTCAGTTGAATTATTGATTTGACCAAACTATTGTTTTGCCAATTTTTTTAACTTCGGAAAAAATTCCATTTAGCGGCCGGTGTTAGTCTAAACGGAAAAAAGTTCGGCCGAATAAATATAAAAAAATTCAGTTGATTTTTTTTTTTTTTTTCCCCGAAAAATTGCAAATGTGAAAATTTCAGAGAAGTTTCTCACAAACGTGTAACCCAAATTCACGTTTTCACCCCATAGACATATATTGGCTCATGAAAATGTTGCTAAGGCTAATCTTACTGGATCATAACACGACCCCAGAGGAAATTTTGTTGTTGTTTATTGAAATTCAACTCACAACAATAGCACTGGATCGAAGACTACAATGCATTGAGGCACATCTCGGCCTCATGAAGTTACTCACGACGAAACAACAAACTAATATTTGTTGAATGGTCAAAATACCCAAAAATTGGTTAATGGATCTAATGTTGAGTTCGAGTACATGTTGCTCTTCGTTTTAATGAACTCTGGTGATAATCGAGAGCTTGTTCCTAATCAAATATTTAGTTTTCTAATTTTTCCCACGTGTCGGTAAAGAAATTTGTGATTTGAGTTTTCAACAGCTAGGTGGTAGGAATTGTTGATCGACTCAAACACAGGTAATGAGGTACATATTGTATCAAATATAATCTTAGATAAATAAATTAAATAAAATTTAAGCAAGTTTCCTAATTCTCTGGCACATCGCAGAATATGCCACAAGCAAATGGTTATAAATAATGAGCACATGCAGGGTGATAGGGTTATCTACATGCACATCGAAGAATATTCCACAAGCATATGGTTATAAATAATGAGCAAATGCAGGGTGATAAGGTTACCTACATTATATTAGCTGTCTTTTGCTCTTATTTACTTATCATGGATTTTTCTGCTTAATTATAAATAGTTAGTCATGTTGTTCACTTGACAAGATTGGTGTAGACACTGGGTTAAATGTTTTAATTAAGAAATTTATTTTTTATTTTTATGTAATTTGACTGGGTCAAAATGTTTAGATAACATAATATAACTGGACATTATCAGAAGTGGGTCTAATGGTTAAGAGAATGTGTTTCCTCCTAAGAGGTCACAGGTTCAAAATCAGAGGGGGGTAGAGTATACAACAGTAATGGCATAATAATAATAATATAATAATAATAATAATAATAATACTAGGATGGAGAGTGTCTATTGACCCAAAAATGTTATAATTTATTTTTTTATTTTATTTTATTTTATTTTATTTATTTAATTAATTTAATTTAATTTAATTAATTTATTTTATATTGTAAGTTTATCTTCTTATAATTAATTAAATTTAAATATTGGTACATAATGATTATTCTATTTTATAAGGTAAAATTGATCTTAACTTCTTCTTTTTCAATTGTGGTTGGGCACTCGATTAATTGAGCTATCACTTGGGGTTAATGGATCTTAATTTATTTTTGCTACTTATATATTTTGATGTAATATGTATCATATCTAATATATTACCCCTATTGGGGCGGGGAATTGAACCGGTGACTTCACATCAAAGAGTGCCTTAATAGAGCACCCAATCACCATTTATCCAAAACCCGGTGGACCATCTTATGATTTTTTTTTAATTATTTCTATTAATAAAAACAAAATTACAATGTAGTGGACTATATTATGGTTTTTTTTAGTTAATTTTGTTAATAAAAACAAAATTACAATGTAACAAATTTGAATTTTATTATTTGAAACTACAACATCTCCCTTTGGCTCTATATTAATTTTAATGGACATGTAAATGTTTATCCATTTACATATTATAAATTGGACATATTAATATAAATTCAACATATTAAACAAAGATGTAAAAATGTTTACAAACTTTCTTACATTACATCTACACATTACCCCTATACTAAATTGTAACAATACATTCAATATTATATTAATTGAAATATACCATGGGGGCGTCACTGACAAAACAATATTATATCACGTGCGTTCATATTGGGGCATTAAAAATGGAAAAATCACAAAATAATATATTGGGGTTATAATGAGGGCGTAAAGGGTTTTAATATACCATACAATAATATATATAACCTAAGGTATTGTTTATACAAATTTTTGGCCATGCAGAGGGAAAAATACACCATATTTTTAGAGAATGTCAGGCTGCATGCTTGTCTTTCCCCACCTCATCTGACTTACCCTCTCGGCTTCATCTCTATAAGCCTCACTCTAATCGTCTTTGCGACCCTAAGCCTTTCTGCTTTTGAACCCTAAGAGGAGATGCGTTTCTGAGTTTGAACTAGACAGGAGCCATGTTTCTAAGTTTGAACCAGATAGGAGCTAAGTTTCTGAGTTTGAACCAAACAGGAGTTGTGTTTTGAGTTTGGAGCCATGTTTCTGAGTTTAAACTAGATAGGAGTTGCATTTTTGAGTTTGGAGTTACGTTTTTGAGTTTGAACTAGATAGGAGCTATGTTTCTAAGTTTGGAGCTGTGTTTTTGAGTTTGAACCAGACAGGAGATGCGTTTCTGAGTCTGTGTAGATGTTCATAAATTTTGTGATTTGGAAGATGTAGACCTAGGGGGAACCTTTTTGTTTTTCACTCCAATGTGAAGAGGTGTGGCTTCTATTATGCTACTAGATAATTCCTTTGACTCTTCACCAATATGGTTCTTATGCCTTTGCTCTACTAAAGAAGGTTTGGGGTCTTGATTGTAGAGATAAGAGGACTCTGTTGATTTCTGCTTTTCATTGTTCAAGACTTGGGGAAATTGGTGTGCAAAACATAAATAGTTGTGTTCCCCTAGAGCAACAAATTCATCATCGAGGATTTCATAACTTGTGTAATGTTGATACTCATTATTAGAAATGCCAATGTTTGGTGCAAAATCCTTATTGTTGTCATATTTAGAGAAAAGTCTCTTGTCCTCGGAGGGATATTCTATCCTCAATTCTTGTGACAAGTCTAGGGAGGTTAGTCCAACACTTTTATAACATGACATAGTCTCAAAACCCTGTTGAAGAATGCTTGTGAAGGGCTCAGAATCAGACTTCTCCTCTTCTTCGTGATCACCAAACATCGATGGTCCATGCAAGTAGTGTATAGGACTTGACTCTACCCAACCCCAAATATATGGTCTGATGATTGATCCATATTGATGAGAGGATCATTATGAGTGTCCAGGCTTGTGTTTTCATTATTATGATTATCATGTACATAAGACATAAGAGAAGGTAGTGTTCTTGTTTTTAGTTTTGAGCATAAATCCCACGTCAAATTCATCTCAAAACTGCTACTACTTTCTTCTTCTGTATCTACAACATTGTTCCTATGGGGCAACCAATAAAAAAATCGCCAACCTGATGTCAATCCTCATCAGAAAGAGTGACACATGTATCATTTGAAGGTGGTGTAATAATTCCATCACAATTTTCATGGTGGTACTCATTTATGTGTTAAGCAATCAAGTTAGATGCTAAATGGCCCTTCTTCCTATCATTGTTGCCGCAAGGTTGTTCGTGTTACAAATATCTAGTGTTTTCATATTCAAATTTTGAGCATAATCCCTCTTCCATAGATGCTCCACTTTCATCCCCAACAATGTTACCATTGCCTTCAAAAATACCAAGGATGCCTTCCTTTTTTAGGGCTGTCAACAATTCTTGATATGTACCATCAAATTTCTTAACCTTGGGTGGCAATGCTTGAGGAATATTTCAACTTCGTATTTGAGAGAATGCATACTCTTTGGGCTGCAAGAATGCTTCAGCTAGCCACCACACCCTTGTCCTAAAGAAAGCATAAATAACCTTATCATGGAATCTTCATGTCTATCCATCAATTCCCATATATGCTTCATAAATGCTAGGACATGTGTGGCAGTAGAAAAAGAGTTCCCCTCAAAATATGGAAGGTCCTTGCTATAGATAGGAGGACATGTTTTTTGTGTGACAACCTATTATTCTCTGATACATGGAAATAAAATATGCCCAGAAACTTAAGATGTGTATAAACTCATCACATGAAACTCCTATTCTATAATCTCTCATACTTCCATGAATATTTCATTACAAAGGTGAAATATTTATAGTGCAACCTATAGCTACCTTGACCGATGTATAAGATATTCCTTTAATAAATTTTGGATGGAAACTTCAACCATAATTTCACCTAGAGAAGTGAGGTGATCTTACATCCTAGTTGAAAATCCCATAGAGAAGGCAACCGCCTGTATCGCTTTGAAATGAGATCTTCTAAATCGTCAATATAAAGTTGAAATAGTATGGGACCTGGGTGACCATGGACATATTTTCTTTGACATCTATGGTTCTATGTATTCCATTTGTTTCTCTGCCTTGCTACTAAATAGTTTAGTATGTATGATTTATATATGATAATTTTATTGGTTTTTGTGGGATGGTAGTGGCACACCAACTTGGGTTTTTCTCATAGACACCAGCACAGGGAGAATGTAAAGATAAGCAGGAGAAAATCATAGTTGCTAGATCATTTACACAACATAGGTCTAAGGAGGTAACATTGTCCCAATAGTTGAAACAACAACACTCAACATCAAAGAGAAATATGCTCATGCAGAGAGAGAGAGAGTAGTAGCCATTTTGTTGAACACCAACATTATGAACCCTGAACCTTGGGCTGGAGGAACATCACAATGGGTTCTTTTGATTTGACAGAAGAAGTTTCTTCGAGCTTTAGTTCTAGTCACAATAATCATTTTTAGTGGAAGTTTCAGCGTCTTGCTCTACCATCGTCTGGGTCTAGGATTTTTCCCCTAATTAGGTCTATTTTTCTGTAGAGGAATATATTAGGCTCTCTTTATGATTCACCTTCATCCTCCTCTATCTCAAGGGAAGCTATTGAATCTAATCAATCTCTTGTTGGTGACTATGTTCGGAGCTCTTTGCATGAGCCATTGCCATTAGCACTGTCTAGGGAATCTATTGTAGAAAACAGAGTTGGTGCAAAATCTTAAGTGCCCATTGACACTTCTACACCATTATTTAGCCTCTTTATAGTCATTGGTGGGTAGTTGGGTGTATTTCATATGCCCTTTAGGTATAATTATTTACTTAGACTGATAAGATGTAATTAATGTCATATGCATCCAATGCCTCTTTATATGCCATTTTTGGTCTCAATGTTTGCTAGACTGATAAGATGAATCAGGAAGATTTTTCTCATTAGAGAGATATTAATTCAAGACACTAATAAGTATACATTCTTCAAACCAGCGATATCTTCTAGTAAAGATGAAATATATTCTCATAAAAATAAATCAGAGTGAACTCTGGAAAATATTGATAAAGCAATCAAAATGGGAAATTTTATATTTTTTTGTAGTTAGTTGTTTTATTTATTTCTAACATAACCCAAGGGGTTAGCTTAATGGGTTATTCCCAGTGTTTTTAGTCATTAGCTAGTTCCATGCTGATAGACACTTGGTTTGAGTCCCATTGGGTTAGGTGCAATAGTCTATGTGGATGGTTTTACTGGGAGTTCCATCCAGTAATGGTCTTCTCCTTTAATTTGGACTTAAGAGATGCAATTATTGTTTCTTGATCATTCCTGCAACATTTTTGTTCCTTCAATTCTACCTCTAAATTTATCAAATTTTCTTGTAATATCTAAGCTCTTTATCAAGTTTGAATTTTTCCTGGTAAGATTCTTGTAAAGTAGCCTTTAACCATGTCTTCTCTACTCTGGAACTATCTAAGGCTAATTCAGTTGCATCTAAGGCTATTTTAGCATCTTCTAGGCCAACTTTCAGATGCTCATACTCATGAGCCTTTTGAGTAAGTTCACTCTTCACATTCATAAGGGTTTTAACTTTAGTTTATAATGTGGCTAGCTTCAGAGACAACTCTTCAATCAAGCTCCTATAATTAATTTCATTCTTCACTTGTTTCTCAATCTCATCCAACGTGTTTTGCAGCTTTGATGACAATGCTTCACTCTCTTTCTTTGAGAGACCTAACTGGTTCATAAGTTCGTACAAGTTGTCCTGATATTTCTTTTTCATAGATACAATCTCTTCTTTATTCTTTTTCAGTGATTCTTGCAAATTGGTTTTCTGTAGGTGGAATTCAAAAGCTTCTTTAAGTGCTTGTGTTGCTAGTTTCTCATTAGCATCGAATGTTGATGACATATGTTAAGAAATCCTCTTAAATTATTCCTGAAGTCATTCTATTGTAGTAGAATTATTCCATCGAGTCATTCTTAGTGCTTCTTCTTCCCTTTTGACCATTTGTTCCTGTTCCCTTTTAGATTACAACAATGCATCCAGATCTGTTGCAAACTTTGTTGTGTTTGTATATATCTCCTGTTGTGATTGTTCAACCTTACTCTCTAGGATACTTATGGTTGAAAAAGAAGTTTCATGCTCATCTCTGAGATTTTGTAATTCTTCTTGCAGTTGTTCCTCCATTTTTTAGAAGGAATTTATCTTAGCAAGTGCAGATTCTGAAATATATGAGAACTTTCAATTGCACCATTAAATTTTCAATAATTCTCATTTTCAAATTTGGATTTTGAAATATTTTAGAAATCCAAAGTATATCATCAAATTTTCAAAAAAAAAAAATTCTTGATACAAATTTTGAAATATGTCAAAAATGTTTAGTACACCGTAGGAGTTAAAATTCCTCCAAATAGTTCTTTGAGCTTCATTGCTGGCTAAGACTTGGTTGCCATAGGAGCTGCAATAATGCTACAATAATCTTCCCCATAGGAGCTGTCCAAAGTGGAATTTTTCCCTAGCTTCCTATATTAACATGTATTTGCATGGTTGAAACAATTTCAAGATGTACAAATGTTTGGCCTATCTAACTTAATAATGGGCATTTTTAGAAAAGCATTTGAAATTCTGGTTACAAATCATGTTAAGATTATGAATTAAAAATAGTTGTACAATGTTTTGTCGAGTTTTGGTGCAACAATAAATCAACTCTCAAATTTGTTTTGGTAATATTTTTTATTTCTGGTTTCAGTTCCATTTGAGGAATCCACTGATAATACATTTTGAATCAAGGCGTTTCATCCAAATCGTAATATCTCTTCATGTTTTTTGGAGCTTTGGATTGAAATTTCATACCTTGCTTCCTTTCTCTTTGTTTTATAATAACCAATATGCTTGTGGAATTTTACTTACTTTTTCAATTATTTATGTGCAAAAATAGATGGAGTTGTTTTATAAAATTGTTACTGTTGAAGATAATTCTATCATTGGTGTGGTCAAGTGTCGATAAGGTTGTACATTTGTTGAAATTTGTGATGAAATTGTGGATGATGAAATCATTGGATACCCTTTTGATTTTATCCAGGATGGAACAGGTTTAAATCCAAAGCAAGAGAAAAAATGGAAAGTTTGTACAACACTTGTAGGCATCAAGAACTAGGCACATTTGATGTGGAAGAACACTGTTCAAATCTAGTGGAAACAATACCAATCTTTGAAAACATTGAAGTGAATGTGGAGGGACCTATGCATAAACAACCAAGAGTTGAAAATATGTGTTTGTCAATGGAACAAGCCATAGCTGTTGATCCTAGTGTATTGTCATCTTGGGAAAAAAAAGTTAAAAGTTTAATAGAAGAGTTTTTCAATGAGAAAATTACTCTCAAAGTATATTCAGAAAATGGAGAATCTAAAATAAAGATCCATTATGAAATTTATGGCATTGATTATGGAACTAGTGATGTATCCTTGGCAGCATGAACAACACGCAACTTCAAAAACCATCATATGAAAACAGGGCCCCATCAACAACGCCTATCAATGCCAAGTGGTAGTGAAATCCCTTCATGTGATGAAGTACAATAGACAATGATGGTTGGAGATCAATTTCATATTGATCAAGCAATCAAGCTTCTAGATGATTTCAACAAGACACAAGAGCCTAATTTGTTCAAGGTGGTGGAAGCAACACTTTCAGACTATAAGGACATGAAAAAAGTGAGAGTGGAATGTACATGATGCAATAAATGGTTCTGTTTAGTGTTGACAAGTGGTAATATTGTCAGTTCTCTCAATGAACACATGAAATAAAAAAACACACTGCTACTACTAGAAATGAGGGTTCACATGAGGAGATTGGGCTGAGGAGTGGCACGGTTGGGAGACCCAAGAAGCCTACCAATGATAAGTCCCAATAAAGTTTGACTAGGTTCTTGGTCCCATTATCACCATCAGTATTACAAAGGGGTTCTACAAGTGCAAATCCTTCTACTTCAAGTGTGTTAATTAACAACTTAGAATAAACTTGAATATGAATTTGTATATTATTTTATTTATCTTACTTCAAATTTATTTGTTTGTTGTCATCTTATTACAGCTCAATTATCCCCTTGTTACTACAATGTTGGGGGTATTGGTATGTTTATATTGATAGAAATGGGGAGAGATTCAAAAGAAAGGTCCTAATGGATGATCAAAGGGGTGGAAATCTATGGGCCATAGAGAAGCATACCAAGATCATGTTATGTTATTAGGGTATTGAATGTCGTATTGATGGTACATATAGGAATATTCATTGCCAGAGGGCTCCTGAAACAAGGATCCCATTTGATTCATTAACATGCAAATTTTGTAAGTTGGTTCCAGAATGCGATGACTTCACGATGTGATTATATCGTAAATCAATGTGCACCAATAAAATAAGTGAACGAGATACAAGAAAAGGTAGAAGACTCGACTATTTGTCTCAAAATGAACTAAATAATGCTACAAGGGTTACAAATGCTAACCATATATCAACTATGCAATCTCTTTGGTTGGAGAGGACAAAGGTTGCTACACTCTCTATTAGAATGAGATCTCCAAAGGAAAAGTTGTTTGAATTGATAGAAAGGAAGTAAGTCTTTAGGTTTTGCAAGGATGTGTGTGAGGCACATAAGCAAGGAAAATTACAAGGTAAATATGTAGTTTGGGAATTTGTCAAGGATATTTTTCATAACTTGATGCATGTAAAAGCAAGAAGAAGGTATAGTACATCCACAAAATCCCTTTATGAGATGATTAAGTTATGAGGAGGTCCTAGATTATATATCTTTATTAGTTTGAATTTGGATGGTCCTTCAATATCTAGACTTTAAGGAAAGTTAGAAAGGAATTAACATATATCCCAGGGGAGCACGAGCATATTTTTGAGGCAGTCAGAAAATTTTATGCTTCTTATAAAGCCTAGCATGGTATAGATGGGCCAATTCCTGTATTGCTCACCGAAGATGAAACAATTGTGAAAAAATATGTTAGGTGGGTAGCAAAAAGCGATACATTGGGGGGGTTTTGTGGTACAAAAGAAGAACATCAATGCCAATCACATTTCTTGGTGAGAGTTGGTGACAAAGCTGTAGGCTATGAGATTATAATAGATTCTTTTAAGAATAATGTTATTGGCTATTATGCACTTGTTATTATTGCAAACCCTTTACATGAAATGCTTCCCTGTTTGGTTGTGGTTGTTCATCCAACATGCAATAGGTTCAATGAAAATTTTGTTTTTCAACAATGGGAAAAGGTAAAATCTTTGTGGAAGAAACACGTGGAAAATAATTTGGGACCTATTGTTGGTCATTCCTTGGATGGGGATAGCAGAAGAAGAAAACTTATGTTGAAGGATTATTCTTCAACATCAAGTCTTCGATATCAAATTCCTTGGGAAGGGTGGAGGCTAACCGGGTTGTACAATGGTTGCGATGTAACAAGATTGCATGACCAAGATTACATCCACAATGACAAAAATCTAGTGAATCCTTTGTTTAGCGGTCGATGAGAATTAGTTTTAGGAAATGATTACATAAGTTTTGTTCATGTCAGAATGGTTTATCACACTTTTAAAGTGGATGATCACAAGCTTAAGGGTGAAGATATAGAGAGGATGGGTTGACAAAATTGGGCATCCACACAATGCATTGCTTCAAGGCATGTTCAGAGGTGTTTGGAAGAGTTGAGAAGTACACCAAGTGTAAAGTTAGAGAGGACACTAGCTACATATACTTATCTAGTGATTGTTGTTGACTACATTGACATCTTTATGTCTCATAGTTTGAGCCTTTGGGAAAGGGTGTGAAATGCTTCACAAGTTCATCATTTATTCACATTATGGTTATGTTGGGTATAGAAATTATCTCATACTAATGTCAACATAAATTTCATCAGTAGAGAAGCATATCAAGATGTGAAAATTTCTTGCCATTTTGCAGTTTTGTTGATGAGATTGTTTCGAGATCATTACTCTAACTTTCCATGTGTTTTTCACTTGACCGGGTCATATGTATGTGAGAAATTATTTAGTAAAGTTGGTGGGATGGTTGGAGTGGAGAAGGCCTATGATTTCACTGACTTACTTCATGCTATTGGAACCCTTAATGGAGTTGCTGAAGAAGAATCAAAACCCCAAGGGCTTCATTTTAATAAATCTCATAATTAGCAAGAAAGCATTTGGAATAGATTGCACCAAGAAAAAATACAAAATATTTACATATTGTCGCAATATGATTCAATGTCCATAGACGCTAAAATTGTAAAATCCCTTAAGATTGGATTGAAGGATGCACAAGACATTTGATCAACTCTTGGAATGTAACCAAAAAATTACACTCAATATTCTTGGTGGGTTAAAACATGGAGAGAGGATCAAAATTATCCAACATTCCAAATTATGGATGAAGTAGTTGATGCTTCTCCACCGTTTTGTTGCAACTCTATATTCCAATCTTCATCATCATTGGTACACAATGAAAGTGAATTGCAAATAATGGAAAGTGAGTGGAGACATGAGTTGGATGAAATTTTAGATTCCATTGATGAAATTGCAAGCAAAACGATAAAACCAGGGTGGATCTTGATGGTAAGGATATGTTTAAAGCATGTGTTGGTTAGTCAGTTGAATGGAAATCCGACATTATCCAAAGATAGGTTGACAAAAGTGAGAAATGAGGTCTACTTTAGGTGAGATGGGAAGGCTCCACAAAAGGGTGTTTCAATTGGCTTTGGAATTGGATCAGATTGTGGGGTGTTGTTTGGAAGCAACTAAATTTCCCCCACTGAACGTACTACAAGAAAAGGTGTTTCTTGAAGTATAAAACAAGGTGTTTCTTGTGGAACGTGGTAAATTGGAAGGGTTCAAAGAATAAGGAAGAAGGATGGTAATAGGGTGTTTGATTACCATATGACATTGAACTTTTCGATAGATTAGAAGGCATTGAGCTTCAATTATGTTGGTATAGTAGAATAAAGGGGCAACACATGTATAAGTATGATTTGATAGATCATGCTTTTGTACAACTTGAATATGTTATAGCAATCACAAACTTATCATACAATGCTAGGAATGATATATACAAATTAGAAGAATGTGATTACAGAGTTCTTTCAGATTTTGTGAAAAATTTGAACAAGGTAGATTTTCAAAACATTCTACTTTCCCTTTCCTTATGTATTTCCATATGTTGGATCATTTATAAATAATTATTGGTTGTATTTTTGTTGATTTGTTTGTATGAATCTGATGTTAATTTTGTACTTTTTGGTTTTAGGTCTAGTGAATAGTTCAAATGGTGAATGTTCGGGATAACTCAACCTTTTTTTGCTACCTTCTTTTTGGTGTAAGTTTCTTTCACTAGCCATTCATCCTTTTGTAGTTGTGTTTCATTCAAAAGTTAATTTGGTCCCTCTAAAGTTGGTCCATTTAATCATGAAAAACAAGAAGAGGTGGTTCGTTTTTCTTGAAGATTTTTTGTTGATAAGTATGTGGTTCTTCTCACTGATGTTAACATTTTCCTTGAATTTTTAGATTAATGGTTCGCTTGCTAGAAAGGATATCAATGACCTGATGGCACGAGCTTCAGTCAAGATGGTTTCTGCTCACTCAAGTCAACATATTTACACCAGAGCAACGTCTAGCACATGAAGTGAATTTTATTTTGAATGTTTATGTGGTAGTTGGCTTTCTTATTTTTTAGATTGGACATATAAATCAGAGTCTGTAGTTCAAATGTGCCATCAGAGTCTTTTTGGAAGTATTTATGTTTTGGACATACACATGGGGTCTACAATGGTTAAATTTCACTTGGTTATTATTGTCAATTGAGTCTTGAATCATATTTTGGGCATTTCCTTTTAGTGCTTTCACTAAACGACATTAACATTAATTACTATCTATAAAGGATTTTGGACATGTGATGGTAGTTTGTTTTTAAATTGTTTGTAACTTTATTGAGATATGTGCTTCTGGTAGATTGTTTGGGTGATGGCACTTTGCTTTATTATTTTTGCCTACATTGATATATATGTGTTTTATGGGCCTTGCAATGTGTGTGCATGATTCAAGGGCTATTTTAAGGTGAATGGTATCTTATTTTTGCAAATTTTGGATTGATAAGAATTTGATAGGGTGAATGGTATGAAAATTTTAATTGATTTTATTTTTCCAAAGAAAGAATGCATATGTTTCTATTTCATGGTTTGGAAAAGGAAAATACATAGAAAAGTGCTTATAGCATGACATATCACCTCCAAAAAGGAAAATAAGGCCACTTTGTTAGGTCCCTATAATACTAGTGATTCCCCCATTATTATTGTCGTTGTATCCCTTATTGTTATTGTTGTGCCCCTATTTTCCCCATATTGTTATTATTGTGCCCCATAGAATCCCACTATTGTTATTTTTGTGCCTTTATATTATTATTGTTAGGTCAGCTTTGGTTATATTGTGACCCCTTAGACTCCTAATATAGAAAGGATTTTTTGTCATTTGAATCATCTAATAATTATGCATTTATGTAATGTAAAGGAGGTTGCCCCCTCGAAGAGGCTTATTTCTAAGGTGTTGATCTAACACACTTGGTGGCCACTTTTCACGAACTTTCATACAGAATATACCTATGATCTCTCCTGGAAACACAACTAGAAGAATAAAATATGCGTTGTTGAGCGAGGCAGGTTGTCAATGGGAGGTGATGTAGAGCTAGTTCCCAGATTTCTGTTGCTTATTGGTCTCTCCATTATCCCAGAATCTCCAAGATGGATGGTAAGATTTTAGAAATTCTTGAATTATTGCAATAAATGGTATTAACTACATAAGCACTTTGAAAGGGTGCTTTTGAATCAATTTGAATATCACACTTTGAATATCATGTAGTTCACACCCTTGTTACTGGGCACTTCTGAATCAATGTGAAAGGATCTTGGGTCATTATGAAATTATTTATTTTATGAGGCTAATTTGTATCTATCTTGTATTTCCTTTTGGATCTTTTAAGGCACAGACTAGCCCTTTCCTAAGGCCCTTCTCGACCTTTCTGAGGCCCCCGCTGTGTGAGGCATTTTTGTATTAATTTCAGGCTTGTTCTGGGACCTATTTGGGCCCTCTTCTTGGTAGACCTCAATAGTATTTTACCTAAGTATTTTCAATGGCATCTCTATGGACAAAATTGGGGATTATTCTGAGTGAAGTTGGAGGACATTATTGTGTTATCTCTCTATTTTTTCTAGAATAATATGATGCTCATTTAAGACTCTGTTCCGGGCTCTTCTGAAAGCAATATATATATATTCAAAATACCTCCAAGGCAGATTGTTTGTAGCCTTATCCTCACCTTTTGTAAGATTTATCATTTCTGTCAAATTTGAAGGGTTTGCGGAGCTATATCTAGACCTCTCTGGAGTTGCATCTAGGACTAATCAAGGGCTTATTCAAAGGAATGATAGAAGCATGTAAGGAAATGATGGCTATAATAAAAAATGCCTTGCTTCTGAAATAGTTACAAGAAGTCTATTATTGGCCATCCCAAGAGCAGATTTCTCTTCACTACTGGTATTGGTGTATTTTCTTAAATTTCAATTTGATTTTATGTTTTTCAATAATGATTATTATGTTAGAAAGTGTATTATGTACATTTTTTATTACTTTGTATTGCCTTCCATGAATTAAATATTTTTTTTATCCACAATGTTTGACTATTTCAAGGTTATCTTGTGGCCATATCCTAATATTTTACATATTGCTTAACTATTTTTACACAATAAATGTTGGTGCAACAGAGAGCATGGGACTTCCATCCCATCAACATGTTATCTATAGGCAGATGTGGAAGCATAAGTTAGATGTGTTGTAAATGACCATCTTTTGGTTAGCTATTTGGAGAACTACTAAGAATAACTTGCTATTGAATACAATAACTATATCTATTTTCTTTTTCCTTTGCAACTCCTTGTTGACTATTTATGCACTGTATCTATTATTAAGAAATATTATTTTCAACACCATGCCTATTATGTCTATTGTGTTTCCATTTATTGCAATTAGTTGTAATTTATTATTTTAACATTAATATAAACTACAAATAAAACCATTAAGTACCCATGTACAAAGCAAGAATGGTTCTTGTTCTGGGTGACATTGATTTTTCTTTCTTTCATATGCAGATGAAAATGGGGAAACATGGCTTGTTTGTGTTGCTTTTCATCCTGCATTACGTGTTGTTGCTGCAACATGCAAATGGAGGTGAAGACATAAGTATGAAGATGGAGATGAAGATGATCCATGAGCAATTGACAAGTAGACATGAGGTGATACAAACACTTTTATGTGTGGAATCCATTAGAACAAGGTCATGGCAATATAAGAATACTTCTTATCATCACGGGAGGCTTGGAACTTCAGGCTTTGAAATGTCAATGGCCTCTGGTGTAGTAGACATGGGAGCTGATCTTTACTTCGTGAGTGTGAACATGGGAACCCCTCCTCAGCAAGTTCCATTGGTTCTAGACACAGGCAACAATTGTGTGTGGGCAAAGTGCAATCCCAAGATCCCATCTGCTACCACAAAGCCTCTTCCCACTTTTAGACCTAGAAAATCCTCATCTTTAGCATATGTTCCTTGTAATTCCAAAGATTGCAGAGAGATTTCCTAAACCCCATCAATAGCATGCTATTGTTTCACGAAGGCCTGCAAATACATCCAGGGTTACTTGGATGGCACCACCACCAGTGGCCCTTATAGCTGGGATACCATAACCTTGAAGTCCACTAATGCCAATGGTAGGCTATTTGGGGCAAAATGGGTATTGATGGGATGTGGTATGCAGAACTAGCCTGCAAATGTTTCAGCATTAGTTGAAGAGTGCACTGGAGAAGACAATGTAATTCCCACCTTGAGTCAAATATCAGACCTCCTTTTTAAGGTGATTTTCAACAAGTGATATTTCTGTGCTTACTGTAAGACATTTTCCCTGATATTTTGTGCTTCCACCATCACTTATATGCGACGTGAACTATAGAATGAAATTGTTAATAGTTTATTATCCCATATAAATTGATTTTTTTCACAGTGGGGTATATTCTTCTACCTATCTCCTTTCCTTACATGTCAGTCATATCCATCCATGATGAGTATTCCTGTTGACCCTGCACATTTCTCTTGTACAATGATTGGTGGCATTGTCAAGAGTGTTCACATAAATGAAATAAGTTGGAAATGAAGGTGAAAACATAGAGGAGAATGTGGGTGCCTAATAAATAGGGATTGAGTGCTTAATAAGCCTGAAGTGAGGTTTTGAGCCCCATGTTTCACCAAATCAAATTTGAGAAATTCATCTTATCTATTGGTCAACCTTTTTTATAATGACTCTGCAACCATAGACTAATAATGAGCTATAATTGAATTAAATAGGAATACACAATTCAACAGTCCACCCATGTTAAGTACTCATAATTCCTCACATTATTGAATCAAAATTGTCATTACGTTACCTTGACCTCTTTCTCTTTAGGTAAAATCTAGGGGAGAGAGACTAATGTGTATGCCTATTCTAAACCAAAGTATTTGTTTATCGCAAATTTGAATCTTGAGTCTCACCAACACAGAGAGAATTTGAAACTTGAGTTTCACCACCACAAGATGAAAAGAAAATACAAGAGTTTCTTTATACATACAATATTACTTAGTGCATAGATAAATTTTGGCATGATAACATGAATGGTCTCTCGAAAAATGGATCAAAAAAACATCTAAGGCATGCATTATAATTTATATGAACTTTGCAATGTTAAAAGTGGCATTGACCCAACTTAGTGGCACAAAGAAAAATTGAAGGCAAAGAATTTATAGAACATGTACTTGTATAATTGTATTATCTACATCATCACATATATAATGTAGAATGTCATGTAGCTTATTGATACCCTAGCAGAGGTCTTTATCGAGGTTAAAACTCAAGGAAAAAAGGTGAAATTATTTCTCATATCTAAGCAATGTATAAAGCCATAATACAATGTCTATTGGCTCTAATCTTCATTCATGAATGAAACCACTGCATGCTCATATGTGCCAAAGACTCATATGATCCACTCAAAACCATTCATATCAAGCCCCCATTCCTTGGAGGATACAATGGTATAATCATTGGAATTCAAGTCCAATTCTGCAACTCGTTTGACAATATATTACTCCCGTTGGAACATGTTTTATCTTAATTCATATAAAATTTGGTTGCCTCAGGCATTTGATTATTTTCATGCAAAAATATAGCATTATAAAAGGTTGATCATTTTTATCCAGAGACAGAGCACTATAAAAGGCTAATGTTGTTGGCATGGATTGAAGAGCAGGCACTCCATTCATTCACATGCTTCCTTTTCTTCCCAGATAAATGATTGTCATTTTGTTATGCTTGTACTATGTCACTAGTAGCCTTCTCATTCAAAATGGTCGAAGATCCCTTGGTCCTTAAAACAAGAGAATAAATACTTTACTTTCTTCTCCTGAAAATTCTTGCAACCTCGTATATTTTTAAATTTCTTTCTACAAAAATTGCACTATTGTATGCCATATGCATATCTTGACCTTTTGTGTAGGAATCTTCACTGAAATCTCATTCGAAGTGAGACAAATATATCTAAACCAGTTTGCAACCTAGAATTATTGACCAAAAATGTCAGATTCTGGAAATAGACCTGATATTTTAGTCAAAGTAGGGAAAGTCAAATTAGAAATTGTAGATTTAAAAGCATTTACTTTTTAGTCTTGAGGCATTCTAAATTTTTTTTGAACAAGCAATTTCCAATCCAATTGACCCCAAGTTTTAACTTGAGAGAGTTTCCCCGCTTTCTATAGAACTGACTGCAAAAACTTTCTCTGTGCTTCCATACGAAGTTGCAAGTGTCTATGGACCTGCTCAAAAGAGAGGCACACAATCAATGTGTCATTTTAAGATCATACTTCTCTATAGCATAGCAGAGTCATGTACAATGAATGAAAGCCAAGATGGGAATTATAGCCCCTTAACTCTGGTAGTTTGCATGACCTTCTTTGTACCTCCATTTACATCCTCAGGGACTGTATGTTCTGCAATGTGCTGAGATACAAAAAAATATATTCCCTCCCTTATTGTATCATTAGTCTTGGACAATAAAACATCATTTGAAGAGGCTAAAATGGTCTAGGGACCATAAACCTAAGGCATAGTCTCTAGCATAAATAACCTAAAGCACATAGTTTTGACTCTCCTTAGTCCTGATAGAATTGAAAACCATTTTTTTACAAAAACACCTAGGAGACTTTGTCAAATCCTAATGGTGTTGTCTAAACTGATTTTCTTCTATAACCTGCGCATTTCAAGGCCTCCTCCTTGTTTAGGTTGTGGTGTTATATGTTTTTCAAACTAGTTCTGTTGAATATAGCAATATGTATCTCAAAATGTGATTGATGACAATACCTAGGTAGATTTGATATGAAACAATGAAAAGATTCTTGCTGGAAGGAAGGACACTTTACCAAAGAAGAAATACATGAAGACGATTTGTAGAAATCTTTTGACGAAATTCCACCATCACTTATATGGAATTGGAAGTACATAATCCATTTGTTAATAGTTTCTTTTACCCTATAAAGTGATGTTTTCTTAGTTTGAAAATTCTTCTATCTCCTTTGCGCTTACGTGTCAAAAATATACATTTGTGATGAATATTTATGTTAACCTTGCAAACTTCTCTCAGAAAGTGATCATTGACATTGACAACAGTGTTCCTATAAATGTCCTAAGTTTCTTGTGCAGACTTAAAGGAGAATGTGGGTGCATAATAACCATTGAGTGAGTGTCTAATAAGAAAGAAGTAAATGTTTAACCCTTAGCTTCACAAACTCAAACTTGAGAAATTTCTGTTATCTGTTGGTCAACCATTTTATGGTGAATTAAGCCCCTGGATCATTTGCTGCTTAGATAAGCTTGAAGGCTTCATATTAATATTGAATACAAAAACAAGTATGACACTTCAAAAGGGGATAAAGCAAGAAAATTTCTAGATCTCGCATAGAAGAAGGCATTCCTTTGTCCTGAAGCTTATTACATGCTCATTTGAGAAGACTTGAGAAGAGAAGGACGTTGTTCTGTTTAAAGTTGTCATTGGTCTCATAATTCTGCTAGGAAATTTCAGTGTCAAACTCATATACGGGGTTAATTTCGTAAGTCATTATGTGCTCGGAAGTAAAGGTTCTCTGTGGTCCATTTTCTTCTGTGTATAGCATCTCTCATTCCCAACAATGTACAAATCCATAATACAATGGCCATTGGCTTTGAATCTCATTCATTAATGCAATTACAACTTGCTCATATCTACCAAATTCTAATCTATGTTGATATACAATGCTCATCTAATTCACCCAAAACCACTCACATCAAGTCCCTTTTCCATGGAGGATATAATGGTATAACCATTGGAATTCAAGTCCAATTTGACTACCATTTTGAGAATTTATTATTCCCTTTTGAGCATTTTTTAACTTGTATTGGATGTGTGTTAATTTTAGGTATGTTCTATGCTTAGAGAAATTTATTTCAATTTTCACAGTTAGCTCAATAACTTTTCCAAATTAGCAATCACATTAGCGTTAAAGTAAACTGCAGATAGAACATAAACATGAATCGCAGAAGACAAGCCAAGACAAGAGGACACAAGAAGTGGTGCTATCCAGTGAAAAGCCCCAATGTGGGGAAACCCTTGATCAATTCTTCTTATATGTTCTTCAATAGTTCAGCAGAGAGAGAGAGAGAGATAATACGTTTACAACATAAGTCAACACTTTGACTTATCTAGATAAGAGCATAGATCATCTCTAAGAAGATGATACATGAGATCAGTTGAAGACATGCGGCTTCAACTGATTCTCCAAGGTGACTCCTTCACCTATCGTTGTGTTGCATTTCGTCATCATGTTGCACCTCACCACATTGCACCATGCTGCACCCATCATCACTATGTTGCATCTCATCATGCTTCATTAATCATGATTGTACCCATCACTATGCTGCATTATGTGCCATTATTGCACCATGTTGCCATACTGACCTATGTGTAGGTTTCACCTTGCTTGCTTGTTGTCCCTAGCATGCTTGTTTTTCTTAGCATGCTTGTTGTTGCATGCTAGCTGTAACATTGCATGCTTGGTGTATTTGCTGCTAAGTACCATAAAACTATCCCAATGTTAGTTAGTTGTCCCTTGCATGATGCTCTCCTTCGGAGACAGACAAATGCTCTGGCTGTTTCGGCAGTTCCCGACAGTTCCGACAATTTCAGATGTTCCCAGTAGTTCTGGCAGTTCCTGACAGTTCCGACAGTTCCAACAATTTCGGCAGTTTCGGCTGTTCGCGACAGTTCCCGGCAATTCCGGTTGTTCCCGGTAGTTTCAACTTCTTCCCTCTGCATTAGCTTTCCTAGTTGTTCCGGCAGTTCCGGTTGTTCTGCCTTCTTCCCTCTACGTCAGCTTTCCTAACTGTTTCGGCAGTTCCGACTATTCTCGACAGTTCCGGCTTCTGCTCTTTGCGCAGCTTTCCTGACAGTTTCGACAGTTCCCGACAATTCTGGTTGTTCCCGGTAGTTTCAGCTTCTACCCTCTGTGTCAGCTTTCCTGGCAGTTTCGACAGTTCTCGGCAATTCTGGTTGTTCAATGCAGTTCCGGCTTCTGCCCTTTGCGTCAGCTTTCCCGGCAATTCTCGGCAGTTCCGACTGTTCCCGACAGTTCTGGCTTCTGCCCTCTAGACTAGGGAAGCGTTATACCTTAGGATCTCTCCTCCTACTAAAACCCAAAGACAAGTAGAGAGGAACAGATCTCAAGTGTGTTGAAATTACTTTAAGGCCACTTCTATTTATACTAAAACGTTGAGCACAAGTGGGGTTTATTTGGTTGTTCGCCAACCTTGACGAATTGTCCCATAACATAAATAAAATCATATCTCCATGAATACTTATCGGAATTGGATGATATTTAGATCAATCCTACACCTCTTGATGAGAGGGATCCAAAAACAATATTAGCTTCCAGTAATAAGATGACCCACATGGAGTTTAGCCCTAGTTTCCAATTTTAATGCTCCCTCTCAACTAGGGAGAACTCCATCCGCTGATCCATATGTCCGACTATACTATCTCTGTTACCAGTGCCTTGCACTGCTGAGCTCTGCTCTGCTTTGCTGAACCATGAAGAAGAAGAATTGATCGAGAATGTCTCATACTATTCTCTACTGACCCAAAGACAGTTTCATCTGAAGAGAGTGTGTCACATCACTCTTACTGGCCCGAAGTTAGTTTTATTGATCCCAAATCAATATGACAAGAGAGTGTCTCAAACCACTCATACTGATCCCAGATCAATGTAGGTCATCCTAGCATAGGGACTATAGTAGATACATCGATGCGTCCATTGATAGTACTACTATGGTCCCTAACCTCATTTCCTTGCTCATTGACTAGATGAGAGGTACTTCCCATGAGTCCCAAACTGCATGGGTAGGATGCCTCGATAGGAGAACTAATCATCTTGTCCACAGTCGCCACGAGAGATCTAATCATCCCAGCCCATAGGAGAACTAATCATCCTGTTTCACAGTTTCCACAGGAGAACTAATCATCCTATTCCACAGATGCCACGGGAGAACTAATCATCCCATTCCACAAGAGAACCAATCATCATGTTCCACAGTTTCCATGGGAGAACTAATCATCTCGGCCTATAGGAGAACTAATCATCCTGTTCCAAAGTTTCCATGGAAGAACTAATCATCTCGGTCCACAGGAGAACTAATCATCCTGTTCCACAATCACCATGGGGTATCATAGGGGAAGGTTGAACCTGTCATCCAATACATAGCGCACCACCAAGGGAGGGTGAGTCGCCCTGTGGTTGTATGTTGCTCCAATAAGTACCCCAAGCCCCTCAGAGCTCAATGCATGTAACATGTAAGACCCTTATAAGAAGGTCTCTCAACGACTCCAAGTCGTTCTGGAAAGTCACAGATTTGACCTTTCCCCGGGGCTTTGACAAAATGTTTGTGACCTGTACATCAGTCTCAATGCGATGGAGCCTCCTCGCTCATCGACTTACCATATCCTATATAAGGCATTATCTGATGTTTATATGCTGGAGCAATCATCAAATACGAGATTCCTCAATAATCGAATCCCCCCCTCTGGTTGTCACAGAGAATCACAATGGTATTCATCATGTGTACAAACAACCCACTTAAGAGCTTCTGCAACCATGCAGCTTCACATGAGATCATACTTGTAGCTATGTATTCGGTCTCGGCAGTGCGTATAGAAACCGGCTTCTGCTTCATGGTCATCCATGATATCGAAGTAGAATCCAAAGAGAACCAACACTGAGAAGTGTGATCCTCCACACTGCCTGCCCAATTAACATTCGAATAATCATGCAGTTTCATATTTCCGGAAGTGTATCTCAATCCATGAGAGATTGTGCCCCGAAGATATCTCAGAAGATTCTTGGCACCAATCCAGTTAGGCTCAACCAAATATGAGTTCACCATTCTAACTGCAAAACATATGTCTGGATGAAAGTTCACCAAGAACATCGACGCGAATGAGTTTATGAAACTCAGAGGCATTTCCCAAATCTGATCCGACATCACTACCATATAACTTCTGAAAGTTAAGATCGTCGAGATAGTCACATGCTTGCATTTTATCATTCCACATCCGGAATCCAACTCCCTCTTACTTCTGCAAATGAGAGGCGCTGCACCTGTCGGAAATAGGTCATCCTCATAAGGTGCCGGTATGAGAGGTCTATCATCCACAATCTTCGGGTAATGGTTTGGACCGGTTTCACTCCTAATGAATCTAAGCTTCATCAGACAACTATCAATCCTCTCATACTATGCCCGAGGTGTTTTGCTTCAAGCCATAGAGGGCTTTCTTCCACCTCTATACATGAGATTCCCGATCATGATTCTCAAACTCCTTGAGTTGTTCCAAACTTGTGGACCTACTACATGAGGGGAATGGTCCCCTTGTGAGATTTTCCTTCGGTACATCTCAGAAATGTACCTTCATGCTCCTTTTGAATTCAGGCATTCCTGTTGTCATCTTTCCATTGATGAATGCCACACTGAAACCTTTGACTTCCATTGTCGAAATGGACACCAGGTCCTTCTTGCGATCAGGTATATAAAAGAGATTATGTAAATGAATCAAGTTACCCTCATTCAATTGAGGAGTAACATCCTACACCCTTTTTGGAATAGGTGGCATCGGCTCCAAGTATAATCCCACGATTGTTTCCATCTCTACCAGATTCGAGAGAGCACCCTTCTATCTGATGAGGTGCCTTGAAGCACTACAATCAATAAGCCAGATTCCCAAAGAATCTGAAGGAGAGGGCCAATACAAGATAACGCTTCTTTATCTTATCATAAACAACATTTTATTATTCATACCTGGTGTTGCTTGCTTTCTCTGAAGAGTCGGTAGTTTCCTTGATGACCTGCATTACCTGTCATTCTTTTGTTCATTGAAGATGTCCCTGGCATGATTGTTATCATCATCAAGTGATGTGTCCCTACCTCAGACACTCCTTTGCATAATGGCCGAACTTATTACAACCAAGGCATCTGCCTTTCCTTCCACCCTTAGATTTGGACTTCCCATTGAAGTGATCTTTAGGTAGGCCATCAGAAACTTCTACTGCGCCATTCTGATAATATTCTCTACTTCGACTTCACCCTTGGTGAATTTGAAGAGGGATGAGGAATCCATTGATCCTTTTTTCCTTTCCCAACTGTCTTCGGTGATTTCTCTTTCACTCTTGCTTGGGCATTGCCTTCAACTTAGCTATGATACCATGTTAATTTTAGGTATGTACTATGCTTAAGAGCAATTTATTTCAATTTTCACAGTTAGCTTAATATTTTCCAGATTAGCAATCACATCAGCATTAAAGTAAACTGTAGATAGAACATAAAAATAATCGTAGATGACAAGCCCAAGACAAGAGGACATAAGATGTGGCGCTAGCTAGGACAAACCCCAATGTGGGGAAACCCTTGATCAATTCTTCTTATATGTTCTTCAATAGTTCAGTAGAGAGAGAGAGAGATAATACATTTACAACAGAAGTCAACACTTTGACTTATCTAGATAAGAGCATAGATCATCTCTAAGAATATGATACATGAGACCAGTTGAAGACATGCGGCTTCAACTGATTCTCCAAGGTGACTCCTTCACCTATTGTTGTGCTGCATTTCGTCATCATGTTGCACCTCCTCGTGCTGCACCATGCTGCACCCATCATCACTATGCTGCATCTCATCACACTTCATTAATCATGATTGTACCCATCACTGTACTGCATTATGTGCCATTGCTGCACCATGTTGCCATACTGACCTATGTGTAGGTTGCACCTTGCTTGCTTGTTGTCCCTTACTTGCTTGTTGTCCCTAGCATGCTTGTTGTCCTTAGCATGCTTGTTGTCGCATGCTAGGTGTCCTTTGCGTGCTAGCTGTAACATGCATGCTTGGTGTATTTGCTGCTAAGTGCCATAAAAATGTCCCAATGTTAGTTAGTTGTCCCTTACATGTTGCTCTCCTTCGGAGACAAACAAATGCTCTGACTGTTCCGGTAGTTCCCGGTAGTTCCAGCAGTTCCAACAATTCTGGCAGTTCCAGTTGTTCCCGGCAGTTCTCGACAGTTCCAGTTTTTCCTTGCAGTTTTGGCTTCTTTCCTCTGCGTCATATTTCTCGGTTGTTCCGGATTCTGCCCTCTGTGTCAGCTTTCCCAGCTGTTTCGGCAATTCCCGATAGTTCTGACTATTCCCGGCAGTTCTGGCTTCTACCCTTTGCGTAGTTTTCCCGACAGTTCTGACAGTTCCCGACAATTTCGGTTGTTCCTGGCAGTTCTAGCTTCTACCCTCTGCGTCAACTTTCCCGGCAGTTTCAACAGTGCCCAACAATTCCGATTGTTCCCTACAGTTCCGACTTCTACCCGTTGCGTCAGCTTTCCCGGCTATTACTGGCAGTTCCGGCTGTTCCCGGCACCAGCTTCTGCCCTCTACATTAGGGCAGCGTTATCTCTTAGGATCTCTCCTCATACTAAAACCCAGAGTCAAGTAGAGAGGAAGATATCCCAAGTGTGTTGAAATGACTTTAAGGCCACTTCTATTTATACTAAAACGTTGAGCACAAGTGGGGTTTATTTGGTTGTTGGCCAACCTTGACGAATTGTCTCATAACATAAATAAATTCATATCTCCATGAATACTTATCGGAATCGAATGATCTTTAGATCAATCCTACACCTGTCGATGAGAGGGATCCAAGAAAAATATCAGCTTCCAGTAATAAGATGACCCACATGGATTTTGGCCCTAGTTGCCAATTTTAACAATGTGTGATGTGGAATGTGAGACAAGTAGCAAAAATGTGTTGGGCTTTCCAATTTATGACCAAAATTTATTTGAATTGTGAACAACTAAGTCATCAATAATTGCTCAATGGAGTCCTGAAATATATTATCACTGTTTGGTATGGAGTCATTAAATATATTATGACACTATTTGGTATAGAGATATTTTTGTTTGTTTGTTTCAAGTATAGCCGAGTTACTATGCTCAACCTTCCTGCTAGGTGTAGAAGAATCACACAAATTTGCTTTCTTACCATCTATAAGTATATTGGTGTGTCTTCCACCAAAGATATTTAATCCCTATAACAATCACGTAAATTTTCTTACAATCCATTGTAATATTGTCACACAATAATACCTCATAGAGTCACACAGTATACCGTTTGGTACAAGATGAAAATTTTGCTATTAGCAATAGCCAGGTTACTGTGTTCAGGCTTCCTGTTAAATATAGCTGAGTTAGGCAAATCTCAATGGCCAGTCATGGTTGTCCATATTCGATTCCACAAGGAAATTCATTCTTGCCATCATATCATGAGTGAATTATTAGTTTCTTTGACTTTTCTTGATATCAAAACATTGTTTATGATGTAAAGAATACTAAATATTCCATTTTTTAACTTGTATTAGATGTGTGACTGTAGGGTATTTTTTCACAAAAATATTCCACCCTAATATTGCAAGAAATGGAGAGATATGTGTCAATACTCTAAAGAAGGATTGGAATCTAACCCTTGGACTGTGACACATTCTTCTTGTATGTGTTCAACTGCTTATAAATTTAGCTTATTTATGGGTACGATGCGATTATGTTACAAGAGGTACGGTGTGCTTATGTTATAAAACAAAAAATATTTATATGGGTTTATTTTGCAGGCTCTATACAAGCATTCATGCTTTGAAGCCCAAATTGAAGAGTAAAGTGGCAATTTCAGAGTCTATTGCTTTAAATGAAGGCCTAAGAAATACCCTTGTGACCTCTTCGGCCCCACTTCTACCATGCCCAACAAATATGAGAATAATATTCAAAATCCAAGCATAAATGTCGCTTCAACAGAAGCTATAGGAGTTGGTGCATCAACATTTCATAAGAAGAAGGATCTAGCTTCTACTAGAGTGCACATTGATAAGAAAAAGCTCAATTCAATTTAGGAGGGCATGGTAGATTGTGAATTGTATGATATGCACTTTTCAACTAACAGATGAATATTCTAACACCAGGCTTTGTAATGTGTCTTAACAGTGGTCATAGGTTTTTCACAATAGTCATAGGTTTTCAATAGTGCTTTTACAAAGTTTTTTCTGACCAGTGCTTAACAAGCTGACTTGGCTCTAGGTCTATGGAGTTGTTTCATAAATTCAATTTATTCTAGCATGAAGCACTATCCTAAACATGTAGGCTTTGAGTTTGTAGAAGTGGACGCTTCTAGAGTTGGGAGTACAAATCTATTGTTGGTTGTATCGTCATCCCATAAACAATTGTTTCATGGAGATGTTTTTTTGAAAGATATATCATAATATTTTCAGGCCTTGGCATATATTCGTTTTTTAGATTTAAATTGTGGAATGGTTGGAAATTTGGAATTTCGTTTTTGATGGTGCACAACCTAGATATTTTGACTTCATGCTATATAGTTGGGAACCTTCAAGTGCAATATGGTCAGATAAAGAACCTTTTTTCTTCATTATGCAGCAGATATACAAATTTATTCTTTTTTATACTGGAGACTATGCTTTTTCACGTTATTTCATGTTTTTGTGTATTTAGTTTGTGCTTTGAGTCTTGACAGTATGATTTTCGTTTACACCATAGTGTTTAAAGTAATTTTTCTTGGATGGTCCAAGAGCTTGATTCTTCTCAGGGCTCTTACACTAGAGCAAACATTGTAGGTGGCACAAATTTTATGAAAAATCCTTGTATGGATGTTCTTGTGTTGCAACAATAGTTCTTGAATTCTATTGGAAGGTAACCCACTTGGATTTTCTATTAACTGTAAGAACATCATAGTTTTAGACTTTAGTATACTGTTTTATATATATTTATATATTTATGTTTGTCTAGGTACACCTTGCTAGTGCAAAAAAAAACAATTCAAAGCTTTCTAATTTTTTTTTCTTACGAAGGCTCTTGAGACATAATTTTCTTCATAGTCTACATGCAACTGTGTATTGTTGAGGTCAGTCTACGATATGTAATGAGAAATACTGTATATGGATGTATTGCACATCTGTTAACTTGTTAATGCTTTTTCATTATGTTATAACTAATAAGTGAGTGTATATTTAATAATATGTGAGTGCTTTTTTGTTTTTTACCATTTATTTCTCCTTAATAATGAATTTAATTACTGTCCTTTTTAGCAACTAGGAAAATATTGCTTACTGATGTTGTCTATGTAAAATGCTAACTTATGTCTTGTGCACTTATTTCCTTTCTGAAGTTTGGAAGCTTTGTTAAATAAACAGAAAGTTGGATGATTTTGAATGTACATTTAATTATATTATTTTTTACTTACCATGCCATTATTAAAGAGTCTTCCTCCATATTACATTTTCTTGACGATCTTGAAAAATATATTTTTGAGAATTGAAATGCATTGAAATTTAGTAGGTAGTAGTATGTGTTAACCTATGCCCACCATCCCTCTATTCTCTATCAGGATGAATTATATATTCTCAGAAGATTTTGTCAAATGTACCCCTTGGCCTGTGTCATAAATTTAATAAATTACACAGAAGGTGCAACCAAAGGCCTGGTTTTTATCACTCTTTCCAAAGCTTGGGTCCCAAGTGCAAGTTTGTAAGCAACTGCAAAGACAACAAGTAGATCAAATTTTGGGAATAATGAGACTCTAGGCTATATAGTTATAGTAAAAACTACAATTTGTCTCTTAAGGCTTTTTCCCAAAGATCTTACTCTTCGAAGCTCCAACAGAGAGAGTTAGTTCACCTAATACTACCATTTCAAATAAAAGAATATATGCATATTGAGTGAAAGCTTTGAAACCATATGAATCTTACTCTACATATATCTTACTCTCCAAAACATGTATATAGTAGTTATGTCAATACAACTAAAGACTAAGGCAAGTGTCATAGGGCTTACACTACAAACTAAGCTTAGAGCTCTTAAGGAAGATAGTTCATAGGACTTGAACGCTACAAGTGCTTAAGACAATCTTCACTCCAATGGATACTTTCTTAAAGCTAGTTTTTGGACCAAGGCTAGTAAGATGGAATATTGATACAGACGGACTTGTCTCTTTAGGATTTCCACTCTCTTTCTTGTTCAAAGAATCGAGACTATATATTATGGCTAGTCACCTACGGCTTAAGACTACAACAAGAGGTCCATGCTTATTCTCCCATGCTCTAGGGGTCTATTTTATAGTTACAACAAAATTAAATTACAGTTGTCAGAATCTATTAGCTCATAATTATGTTTTCAACTTCTATTTGAATTAGAGGTAACTAAGTTGGACTAAATCCTGCGTTTTATAGGCAACTAAGTTAGACTATAGTTGATCAAAACCTTTTTAGCGTGGAATTTTGTTTCCAACATATGTTTTTATTAGATACAACAAAGTTTGATAAAATGCTGCATATTTCTGTTGTCTCTGAGTAAATTCAGAGGTACTAAAAGAAAATTGTGTGCCTTCTCTTCAACTGAGTCTGCCATAGCTATTTATTGCAATTTATTGTGACATATTGGTAAAATGACCATTATTCCGATAAAGAAGTTGTGTTTTTCGAATCGCTAGCTACTGGGAAATTATCTTTCGACATGTCAGTAGTTTAATAGTTTCATGTAGCAAAATCAAGGACAACTGGTTTAGCTTTGAAGATTCTATAATATATGTTGTGGAAGGTGATGTGAGTCCTACTAGTCCTTCCCAACTTGAGATTCCAAGGTAATAAGCAGATTCCTGCACTTGTTCTTTTAGAAGTGCTCAAACCTTGTTGGCCTTTTATAACCTCTGGTTTGCGGGTTTTCCCTAGAAGCTTTGGGATATTTGTAATCATGGTTGTATATAGAGAAAATGGTTGTTCTCTATTCTAATCTTGACACTGAGAAGACAATATTAATTGAAGTGCTATACAACAATATTAAATGAAGTGTTTATATAAACAACTGGCTTAATCCCTTGGGAAAGAATAGTGAAAGGATTATTTTCAATTTCTGGCAAAGCTTTTCTCCTATCATTTCCTCCTTGGACATTTAAGCCCATCTTGCGAGAACCTCCGTTCTGATAATCGTTATATAGAATTTTGGAAGTCTGATCCCATGCTTCTTAATTGGTTTTCGAATTTGAAAGTCCAATATCATGCTTTTCAACTGATTTTGGCATTTTAGATGTTTTCTTTGGCGGGATTGTGTACATGGATGTTCTTTCGTAGGTCTTTTTTTTTTAATTTGATCTTGCATAGGTTGCTTCCTTATAGGGCAATAAGGCTCTTGGTTCTTGGTGTTCAAGACATTACTTTAATATTGTTTAACTTAAATTTTCAAGTGATTCTCTGATTATGGAAATGCCAGGGTCATTCCTATTTCAATGAAGTGATATTAGTTCTTAATATTGTTTCCATGGTCATTTCTATTTCTTACATGATGTTAGTTCCAATGTGGTTTCAATGTAATCACTCATTATGTAAAAGAGTCCTTAAAGAGAAATCCACTATATCTAGATTGAGTGGGCCTAATGGTTAAGAGCATGTGTTTCCTCCTAAGAGGACACAGGTTCAAAACTAGAGGGGGTAGAGTATGTATACCTTTATTGACTTAGCGGTCAAATCACTCTGCAGAGGTGCGTCCCTTGTCTCACAAGTAAGGGGGTCTCATACACCAATGTGTGGTCTAGCTTGGTTGTGACCTTTCGAATTGTATTTCAAAGGTATGAGAGTGCGAGGAAGCCTTGTCTTTAGTGAGGTGCATGATAAGGTAATGCTTGCCTTCAACATGTAGAAAATATTGTAGACGTTTGGAGGTTTATTTTGGAATACACCATTGTTTTGAGCTAGCCAAATGGAGCAGATCACCTCTACAACCAATAATTTGTCTTATGTTCTAGTTCTAGTCCATTCATTTAATGCCTTTGTGTTATCTCCAATCCATTGTTGCATTTTACATAGTCTCTGAGTGATAGTCCATATCTCATTGGTGAGATGACAGTGAATCAAAAGGTGATTTCATGCTTTCGTGTTATTCCCTTAAGAGTGCATGTGTTGGTACTTTTCCATCCTCTTCTTCTAAGCATGTCTGGGTTGGGATTGCACCCTTGATTTGAGATTTGGGGCCCCAACCTTGGTTGCGGAGAGTTGCCTTGCATCTAGAGGGTCTAGACTTGTGCTTGAACACCGTATTTGGTGCAAACCTATTCATAAAGATTCATCAATTTATTTTTCATCATCATATAGATCAATTTATATGTTATTTTATATACATGCACATAATCAATCTTCCTAAAACATGGTTGATCTTTGTGTCCCTTAGACCATTAAATGCCACAAATCATAGTGAGATGTGCTTGAGTGTGGGTTAAGTAATTGCATTGTGGGAGAACTAATATGCATTTACAATGTCTATCAAAAGAAGAAAGGTGCAACTAATATGCATTTACAATATATATCAAAAGAAGAAAGGTGCATTGTAGAATGCATGTGGGGTCATATGAGAGGTGAGGGATATAAATATAAAAGGGTATAAAAAATATGAATAAAAAAATAGATACATACAATATTTAGTGAAAATAAGGATTTTATAAATTGGAAAAGTGTATTAAATTTATATTGATAGGAATTTAAATAATGTGATTTTAAAAAATATTTTCCAATATATAATCAAATTAAAAATATTATTTCTTATACCATAAATTCACGCTCTATATAAAAAGTTCAATAAATAAAAACTACTTAAATATACATCATAATATAAAATACACTAACATATATCTCATATATACAATATTATATATTTTAACTATCCTCACTACTCTAATTTGATTCAAGACCAAAAAGGAAATGGACGGAGACACTCGATTCCACAACGCGTATCCTTTCCCGTTGTCATCTACAACCATCGTATGAAAAGGACATCGATAACGCAAGCGGGTTCTATGTGAAATGGGTTGTCAATAACCACCATCCAATGCATAAGACATTAAAAAAAATTACAGATAAAGAATAAAAATTAAAAATAAAGAATAAAAATTAAAAATATATATATTAAAATAGTGCAAATATTATATTTGGGTTTAGAGTGTTTGCTTTTGTTTTTTGGATATAAGAAAATAAATTAATATCCAAAAATATATGACAAAAATAAAAAATTTAACCTTTACATACTGCCAACAAATTATTTAAATTAATCTATATTCCAAAATAACTGACTCACTATTAATACTACTAATTTAATTTAACAATTGAATTAGGCTAATTTTTCCCACTATAAAAATATAAACGCTACTCCACTCATTTACCAAATGCATCACATTATCCACCTACCTACCGCATCACATCGCATGCCTTACCTTATTTTCTCAGTTATCCAAATTTAAAATATATAAAGCAATCAGTTAGAAGTTGATGTCTTGGACGTTCGGGACTTTAAAGCCTGTGCCAGATAGGGGTCCACGGATCTCAGCAGAGCCACGTCTTTTCAGAGGCGGCTCGCAGATAGTGTATTTTAAACGTGATTTGATTAGCTGGAGGAATGGTTAGAAAAGTTTAAGTTATAATTGTTAAATTTCAAAATTTTAGATATTTTAGACTTTTTTGATAATGCTGAATTTATCTTAAATTTCTAAGCAATAAAATACTACATAGAAAACTAAATTCGACAAGTATAAAAAATCGGTTGAAGCTCTTGTCCACGCACAGTCGATTGCAGAAGTACGTGCTTTCACACCGTAAGAGATACAGAACTTGAAACGCCGCCCTTTAATCTTCAGAAAATGCAAATAACTTTATGTGTAACTCCAATTTTGTTTGATAAATTTGACTACACTAGTCAACCAAATCATTAATAAACGCTACTTGAGGCAGTGCAGTCCTGCTATATATATATAATCTAATGAAATAATAAAATATGATAATCTAATGAAATAATAAAATATAATAACCCGGATGCGGGTGTCTCTTCTGGCATTCACTAAGTGGAATCCATGAGACATGCGCAGCCAACAGCTCGCACGCTCTCACGGTGGAAGGTAGCGCCGGAGGCAGGCTACCATAAAATCCCGAAGCATGTGAGTAACTGCAATTCAATGCAGCATCAAACTCCGCGTACTGTGTTACAGATTCATGAAATGGAGCGCCAGGACGGGTCTTTATTTCACCATGTTTCGCCCAAACATTCTATGCAGAGGTCTGGTTCAGAGCATTCCGCCCTCTTTCATGTTGGTTTGTTCAATCTTGGTAGAGGGGAAGGTCCCAGGCAGTCCTGTTCTCAGAGGCAGCCTGGGACTCATCGTATCGCCACTGTGCTCAGCACTATTGTGGAAATTCCCCATTTGCAGCTCGGTTCTTTCGCCAGTAACTGCCGAATTATCATTTTAGAGTGGCATTTTCAAACTTATGAAAAAATCTGGGTTGTTACGTGGGTTCTTGTTGGGAGGTACAAGCCTTCTCCTTGTTGTTGAAGTCTCAAGCCTTGGTGGGATTTCGAGACTCTCAGGTGGTTGTGGTTTTAGTCTGGTATCTGTTACGTCTCTGTTCATTTCGTGTCCGCCTCCCTTTCATTCTGTTTCATAAGCCTTTCTTGTTTAAAATGCCGCCCTGTATGCGTGCTAAGCCCAGGCGAGGAAGCTCTGCTGGCCCTCGCGGTAGGCGGGGAGGGAGGGGAGGCCCTGAACCTGAACCTCGCCGCATATCCCCTCTGGCCACGGTCGCGCCCTCTATGCCAACCTCTGATGACTGTGGCCCGTCTCTCACTAGCTCTCTGCACTCAGTCTACTTCAATTTCCACAGCCAACTTAACAGGCCGACCATCTCTGCCCTGGTCACCGTCATTTTTTCTGAAGAAGCGGACAATCCGGCCAGTTCGGGGGCTGCTTCCTCAGAACACTCTCCCTCTAGGACCGCCAGTTCATCACAGAGTCGCTTGGTGGAGGTGCAATTGGACGTCTCTGCAGAGTCGCAGGACAAGGCAGACCCGGAAAAGTGCCAACCCCAGCAGAGCGCTCCCCAGAGGCAGACTAGCGACCCTCAGCCAATGACGGAGCCCACAATTGACAGTGAGTCGGCGCGCTTCACTGGAAATCTCCTATATCCTATTCTACCGCTTGGTAGAACTGTGACGGACGTGGAGGACAACTTCATGATCGAATGGGTCAATCTTTCTAGCGCCCAGGACGAGGTTGGCAAACATGACAATGCACAATCCAAGTAAGTTTCTCGAAGACTCAGGGAAGATTTTCAGTTTTGTCGATCCGCTACTGCATGACTACAAATCCAACAGCCTCTCCAGACTGTCGTTGCACCTTCTTTTGGCCCTCTAATTTTGTTTACCATCTACTACTTTCAGTTTCATGTTGTTAAATTTTGATAGACAGAGGTCTCAGCAATTTTTTGTAGACTCTGATCTTCGATGTAAACATCTTCTGCAAAGATTTTTTGAGAGAGGTAGAGCTACAACTCCCTCAGAGGTGTATCCTCTTGTACATACTAGCCTTCTTTCGAGAAAAAAAAAAGCACTAGTAAAAAAAAAAAAAGAAGTAATAAATATAATAGACTAAAACAATTAATATAGAAATAGTGAATAAACATTATACAAGTTGAATAATCTTAAAAATATTTCACTATTTTATAAATCATAAATATAAAATTGGTTACATTTAAATAATTGAAATATGAATACCAATTTTATAATTTAAAATTTTTGTTTTAATAAAATATTTAATAATATTTAATCATTTTATTATAAAATTACTATATTATTATAGCTTAGTTTAATAATACTATATTTTCAACATATTTCTCTTTATTTATGTTACAATTTCTAAAAATTTATTTAATGTTTTAAATGTTAATTTAATTTTAATTAACAATTTAATTTATTATTAGTCATTAATTTATCTTTTCTTAGTTTTTAGGTTTCTTGAATTTGTCTCTTTTCAGACCTCATTTCTTGGACATGATTTATGTTTATCCTAATATGGTTCCAACCCTAAGAATCTTTTCTCTTGAAGATGAATCTCTAGTGCGATTCCAAACATCAACGCTAGTAAATCCATGTGGAAAATTTGTGTTTTCACTCTTCAAATATAAATGTAATCAATCAATATCTAGGGATTAATAAGGAATTTTAGGATTAGCATTGGGGTTTAATGTATTGGGAGAGAGACATGAGCCCCAAGATTTTATCTTTACAAACATGGATCAATTTTCCATTTCCGAGCACCTAGTAGTGGTGATCTTATATTATGGGGGTAATTGTCTTGTATAAATACCAAATCAAAGAGGCATTTATGGAATGCAAATATCTAAGCTTTAAAATCTACCTCTAATAGCGTATGCCTTGTGTAATACTTCCTTCCATCACTTTAGCTTTCATGAGACAAGGCACCACAATATTTTAGCTCCTAAATCCAAGTTCATCAAGGGAGGACCTTAGCTCAACAAATCCCCCCTTTTTGAGGGGAATGTACTGTATTCCATTTTAAAAGGTGATATTTTTTCTATTAGAATTCATTCCTTGCCATATGGCTTTTCTAATTTCTATCCCAAGTATTTGTGTAATACTAAATGGAGCTAGTAATGTTTAGCCTTGATAGGACTAGATGCATGATAATATATAGCTTGATCAATAGAACCCATGTTATTATATTCAATGAATAAGATCCCCATTGTTCCATTTTTATTAATGCTATATAGGATATGCATCCAATCTAATGCCTTTGGCTCTTTTAAGGAAATAGGGACCCCCAAATAGGCTCTTTTAACACAATATATTTTATAGTATGCTAAAATTCTTATAGACCTAGAAAACGTAATAATTATCAAAAAATATATAAGCTAGCTATTTCTTCCAAAGATGTACTAAGAGGCTCAAAGCCTTGATTCACAACTTTCACTTCTTTATCAAGTTGATGCACCATTTGATTCTCTTCTTCCCTTCTAGAAGAGTTGACTAAGAGTAAGTTGGTTTGAGGCCATGGACTAGTCTTCCCTACTTGTTTGCTTCATGCAATTATTAAAGCTAAGGAGTTATCTATTGACACTAAGTTATAAATTATATTATTTATCAATATGTTAGATTCTCCCATCACAATCAATGATTGAGCACCACTACCTTTAAATGCTTTTAGTCCTTTCCATAATGCATATGCTTTGACTTGGTTTTTAAACATAATACCAAAACCTAAACAAAAAAGAAATCATATTGTTACTCTAAAAAATCCATAGCGACCCCATCACACTCACAATCCCAATTAAATATAATAATTTTAAAGTAAATTTAAAATATCAATTAATATACAACTTAGAGAATTATCTATTTTAATGACAAACGTTTTTTTAATTATATAAATATATAACATTGGATATACTATTATTTAAACCAACATTAAAATCAATTTAATTATTTATTATATTCTATTCTTATTCCAGTATTTTTCCTTATAATAATATTGCTAGAAGAATGGTATATTTAAGAGTTCAAAGTATATTTCTCCTTTGAATTCTACAATTAATTGATTTCAAATTGTTATTAACATTTCATTTACCTCAACGCTTATTTCAAAGAAATCAAAGTATTCACGATAATAAACATTGCATTGCTCTATTTTCGTTTCCAGTTATAATATACAATTTTTATTTTTATGTAAAGTTGATGTTAGCATGTCTAGAAGCATGATAAATACCTCGTACACAAATTCAAGCCACTCTTGTATATAGTGCACTTTTCTTTCTCCTCCATCAAGATTATTATTGAAAAGGATTTAACTAGCAATTGCACCACATGTTGCAAAGGAAACATCGTAAGGCTATAGCATACGGAATAATAACATAGATGACAAAAATGTGACATGTTATGGGATCTAGATGTTGTCTAGTTTGGACTTGTTTCCTTTGAAATATAAGTTACTTACTAAGGTAATAAATGAATTTAACTTTACAACAACTTGTCCCCTAGTTTTTTTTGTTAAAGATAATAGCATACCATTCTATAAAAACAAACATTTTCCTCCACTCTAATTGGCAATTGAGAATGGATTGATGCTAGGGTGATGGTACAACACAACAACTTTCTATTATTTGTGATTTCGGTGTGGTTGCATGATCATAAATGGATTTTGTGATGCTCATATTCTCCTCATTTCCTCCTCAACACCTCCAATATTAAATTAATGCAACTTATAAAGAAAAAAATAATATGGGTAGTCTCTTCATTATCAATTTGTTAAGTTCCACATAATCAACACCTTAGTAGTTGTGTCTTGAAGGACATGTTCCACAACTATCTCTATGTTGAATTTATCCAACAAATTACAAAAATGGAGCATCCAAATCAACTCTTAAAAATAAAAGGTCAATATCTAAGGTAAATGTAAGTGATTATACAAACACTACCCCTAAATTACATTTATGTTGGACAACTAAGTTTCAGATTTCAAATGTCACAGAATATAAATTTTCCAGTGCCTTAAAGATGCAAAGACAAGTCAAGCTCCACATCTTATGTATTAAAAATGGTCATGTTTCAATTAGTTTATGGTTATAGATTGGTGAAATTATCATGACAACAAATCAATCCAAATCAATCTCTTGGATTTGAATGGCCTTCAAACCTATTGGTTTCCACATCAAAGTACACAATAAGGTAGTTTCCTACCTGAATTATGAGGTTTGTTATAGTACCAATATTTCATAGTTCCTGGTGATCTAAGCTCATTATGACCTAAGTTCTTGTAGCAAGGTTATCAACCAACAAGCATAATTTCATCTCGCATGTAGTTTACATATAACTTTGTCCATGACTCCCAAAATCCATTAGATTATCCTCTAAAACAAATCAAACATTACATTTATGTTGGAATACAAATCAATGTTAATCAATCTCTTGGCTCTCCATGGCCTTCAAACCTCGTAGCATATACATCAAAGTACACAATGAGATAAATATCCTAAGCCATTGAAGGACATCCATACCAATCTTCTCGGTAGGCTGTAGAACAGATTTAATCTCTAAAGGCATTGCATAAGTGGAATCCATGCAATCCCGTACAACCCTAGTAGTAAAACTATTGTGAGGGGCCATTCTACCAGGCTTAGAAGATGGCAGAGAATGTCTATTTGACATCTGATAAAAATAGAGCCCATTCTATGTAGAGGAAAGTAAGTCTTTAGAGTCCTTAACAATACCCAAGTAGCAGAGTTTAGTAGCCAAAAAGGAAACATATATTCTAAAAAATCATGGTTCCTAAAGATGTGTTGTACATAAAGCACTTTCTGTGTGTATGGATATTGGATGAAGGGGAATGATGTGCGGTGTAAACGAAGTGTTTGCTTGATTTGGTTGGAAAATACTTCCCATTGTTTCCTTGGTGTTAATATTATTGAATATTCCATATTTGGTGTAATGAAGGAAGAACCTTATTTGGGTTGATTTCTGAGCAAGCAATGGTGGAATTTGATTAGTGCCGTAACATGTTTTCTAATTTGTAGATAGGTAAATACTCATTCTCAAGTTTCTAACAAGTATTTAAGTACTTTAAGCAGTCAATTCACGATCTTTTCCCTTTTGATCATGAGACACAATGGAACTTGTTCTTTTACCTCTAATGTGCCTCACAAACATTGCATATAGATATTCAACTACAATTTTCTATGTTGTCATATAGTTCTCCAAAGTATTAAGCTTATTAAAACCCTGTGATCTTTCCTCGTGTTCCAATGTAGTAGGTTGAAGTTTTTTTTCATTGCAAGATTCAACACCAAAGATCTTAAGGCTCCTAGACTACTTTCATCCTCTCTCCTTCAAACATCAAGTACTTGAGTTTCATGGTGATGTGTGAACTTCATCATATAAGTTTCTCAACTCCAACCTCTCCCGTCATCCAATCTTCATCCAATCTTAGTGGATAGAAAGAATGGAACTTTGGATTTTTTAGACCTACTTATTTCTAACCTCCTATTAACAATTATTTAAATTACACTATATAACCTATCATGAGTTATTTAGGATTGCAGTGGCATATTTGAGTTTATAAATCTAGGAAATTTACATCATATTTTAACCTTCATCATATGGAGTATGTATATGCATAGAAATATGTATATGGATTTGAAACCAAACAACCTGCAAGCATTAACCACATAACTTGTTGGACTACGGTGTCTTATCTTTTAAGATTACCATGGAAAACATGATAAGTTAATGTACTGTGCTACACTCCCCATAGCTATTGGGTTGCATTTTTTCATTATCCATGTTTCTTGTCATAGATGGAACTGACTTGTTTGAGAACAACATACAACCCCTAGGGACATCCCCCTAAGACTACAAAGCCACACTTCCATCCTAGGGAAAGTCAGTAGGCCTATAAAAATATGCCAAACAAAATAAAGGCGACGCCACATCATTTATCATAAGACTTATATAATCTAATGATTGGAAGTCATGTATCAGTCTCGGGTCCATGGCTATTTGTATGCACTTCATTGTTTTGGAATGTTAATATCCACAACATTGGGTTTGGCTATGCTTTATTTCGTGAATGGGAGCTATGCTAGGGAATGCAGTTGGGGAAGGAATTTTGAAACTATGGATATGCAATATTGTTTATAGCATTTTGGAGATGTGTTGTACATAAAGCACTTTCTGTGCATAAGGATATTGGTTGAAGGGGAATGATGTGCAATGTAAACAAAGTGTTTTGTTGATGTGGTTGGACAACATATCCCATTCTTTACTTAGTGTTAATATTATTGAATATTGCATCTTTGTTGGAATCAGGGAAGAACCTTATTTGGGTTCATTTATAAGAAAACAGTAATGGAATTTTATTAATGAAGTAACGGGTTTTCTAACTTGTCGATAGGAAAATCCTCATTCTCAAGTTTCTAACAAGTATTTAAGTACTTTAATAAGTCAGTTCATGATATTTTCCCTTTTGATCATGGGCCATAATGGAACTTATTCTTTTACCTCTAATGTGCCTGAGGCACATTGTATGTAGATATTCAAGCACAATTCTCTATTCTGTCATATAGTTCTCCAAAATGTTAAGCTTATTGAAATCTTGTGAGCTTTCCTCATGTTCCAAAGCAGTAGGTTGAATATTCGTGTCATTGCAGTCCTCGGCACCAAAGCTCCCAAGCCTCCTAGACTACTTGCATCCTCTCTCCTTCAAACATCAAATACTTGAGCTTTGGTGATGGGTAAACTTCAACATACAAATTTCTCTACCCCAACCTCTCCCCTCATCCAATATTAGTGGACAAGAAAATTATACAACCCTAGGGACATCCCCCTAAGACTGTAAAAGCACCAGTCGAAAAAAATAGACATCCAGAGAGGGTTTAGTTGTCTGGAGTTGGTCCACAACTCTATTGGCACATATTAAGAAACATAGATGCAAAAGAAAATAGAAAATTCATCACAAAAGCTGATTTGAAATTCATGTTGATTCTTTAAAAAAGAAGACAAAAGGGAAACAAAATATCCAACTTGTAAATTGATACAATATCGAAAGAAATATACCAGTGAATAAACTAACTTCCATACTGAAGGAGGGAGAAGGAGGAGATATTCTACTCTGACCACGTTCAATCTGCTAGTGCACCCATTAATGGCTCAATCTAGAGTTGATTGGCTACAATGACTCATATTGGGCAAGGTGCATTGATGACAGGAAGTCCACTTTAGACAATTTTATGCAACTAAAGATATGTGAAACACATGTTACAAATTCCAAATCCATAGAATCCCTCTGAGATTGGGGTAATAACTAATTCACTAGGCCAACGAAATTCAATGGATTAAGGGTAAACTACTAAAACTGATGATATAGATATGAGGGGCCATCTTGGAAAACCATGTGTCGATCTTGCTCTTCAATTGCACCATATTTTGTATATTATGTGGTTTCTTTCCTTTCGACCACGTGTCTCAACTGGCTATAAATAAAATCAATCACTTTACCTTCTACGCTTACTTATGCCGCGAAAATTAATCAAGTTTTTGATATGTTGGGGACTGATTATTTAGGTTAACAACTCAGTGTATAAGGATGAGAGGGAGGGTCCTGTGAGTTGTACCACTCCATCCAGATTATTAATCCATTTTTCCTCCTAAGCTCAGGGTTTATTAGAGTGTTGGAAATTACTTCGTTATGCAAGCTTTATTCGACGTTCTTATGGAAGTCTAGTATGTTCTCTCAATTATGCTACTCAATCACATAGCCATGGTTATTTAAAGTTTTGGAACCAATAAAGAATTTCTTCTTTGTTGCTAGGAGACAGACACTTGACTATTTACTTTCTAAATCCCACCTTGCTTTTGCACCTATTTCGACCATAGCTTTAGGATTTGAGAAAAAAATAAAACCCTAGAAAAGGGATTTCATAGCTAGATTAATTGAATTGGTAGAAATATTTTTTGCTTTAGCACATCAGGAAACCTAATAATAAGCAGCGCTGACATTCCCAACCCTCCCAAATATTTAGAACCAACAGCCTTCTTGATGAGCTTCATCACATTGAAATTTTCAAAAGGAAGAGTTTCATAACCATGAGGTCAAACAACCACGTTCCCATTATAATTCACCATGCAATTTGGGTTGATTTATGAGCAAACAATAATGGAATTTGATTAGTGAAGTAACAGGTAAATCCTCATTCTCAAGTTTCTAACAAGTATTTAAGTACCTTAAGAAGTCAGTGCCCTTTTGATCATGGGCCATAATGGAACTTATTCTTTTACCTCTAACGTGCCCGAGACACATTGTATGTAGATATTCAACCACAATTCTCTATGTTCTCATATAGTTCTCCAAAATGTTAAGATTATTGAAACCCTGTGAGCTTTCCTCATGTTCCAAATCTGTAGATTGAAGACTTGTTTCTTTGCAGGCCTCAACACCAAAGCTGCCAAGCCTCCTAGACTACTTGCATCCTCTATCCTTCAAACATCAAATACTTGAGCTTCATGGTGATGGGTAAAATTCAACATACAATTTTCTCTAATCCAACCTCTCCCCTCATCCAATATTAGTGGACAAGAACATTATACAACCCCAGGGACATTCAAGATTGGAAAAGCACTAGTTGAAGGAAAGAGACATCCAAAGAGGGTTTAGTTGTCTGGAATTGGTTCACAACTCTATGGAATTAGTTCACAACTCTATTGGCACATATTAAGAAACATAGATGCAAAAGAAAATAGAAAATTCATCATAAAAACTGATTCGAAAATTCATATTAAAAAACATAGATGCAAAATAAAATAAAAAATTCATCGAAAAGTTAATTCGAAAATTCATATTAAAAAAAATAGATGCAAAAGAAAATAGAAAATTCATCACAAAAGCTGATTCGAAAATTCATGTTGATTCTTTAAGAAATAAGACAGACGGGAAACAATATCCAAACTTGTAAATTGATACCATATCAAAAGAAGTATATCAGTGAATAAATCAACTCGATACTGAAAGAGGGAGAATATCCCACTTGTAAATTCATACAATATGAAAAGAAATATACCAGTGAATAAATCAACTTCGATACCGAAAGAGGGAGGAGGAGGATATATTCTACTCTGACCATGTTCAATCTGCCAGCTCGCCCATTAATGGTTCAATCTGGAGTTGATTGTCTACAGTGACTCATATTGGGCAGGGTGCATTGATGAAAAGAAGTCCACTTTAGACAATTTTATGCAACTAACGCTTCTCAATGCTATACACATTGTTTTTGATTTTTTTTACTGGAAGCATGTGTCAAATTCCCATATAACGGTGTCAAAGAGCGTGGAAAATTCATCGATTTAGGTGGCATTATCAAATATGTCGGCAACCTTGTGAATTTCCTTCATTCGGGTGACGTTGTCAAATTCCCATTCAAACAAATCCAAAAGAGTCAAATAACATACATTTTATATCATGAAGAGACCGTAAACACATCTATTTATGATATATAAAAAAACTCCAACCATATTCTCGTTATCAGTGAAACATGAATAATTTGAGTAGCAAATAAAACAACCCCACATAGACACGATGGCCTTCATGCAGGGGAATACAGGTGTGAAATTTATTCTGATCTTCTTTCAACTATCGTCAAAAATCACTAAGGATTAGGTAAGGCTAACACTGAGCGAGACCATACATGAAGCCGCTGGACCATATATGAAGCCATCGACATAACCACTATTCGCAAAAGCGTTGGTTAACATTTGCATGGGTAAGGCCTTGACTTTTCAGTTGCTAGAATGTGGTTCAATGGGTGAGGTTTAAATTTTACGGCTTTTGTAATTTAATATTAGCTAGAGGAAAATCCACCACTCGATCTCTAAACATAAGATCTAGAGATCTGATGGCGGAGGAAACAGTCGTGCAAAATAATCTGAGTACATTACAACGTGGACAATATGCGCTCCAAAAGCAAGAATTTTTGTGTGCATGCATGGTGTCATCAGGGATAGGCTCTCATATGTCTTGTGCATGGTGTCATGAGGGATAGGCTCTCATATGTCTTGTGCACCTTGGGCTTGAAGAAGTATCTGAAGTAATTCTCTATGTGTTTCAGATTTTTCTAAGAATTTTTTTTCAAAGAATTCAAAAGATGAATAGGAGGAGGCATGGAAAGATTTCTAGAGAATATTTAGGGGTACTGAAAGGAGGAATCCTCCGAGTTATTCGCCTTGGATTGTTTGGCATGTCATTTATAGACCAAATTTCCAGTTGTTTTGTTGTTGGTTCAAAGAATCCTCTAGAATTTGGATCTTCCATTCCCTACAAAACAAATGAGTATATCCCAAACAATGTGTCATCTCTTTAATAAAAAAAACTATATTGACTTGCCATGCCATGAAAACTACATTATGTGTCTCGTGCTCATAACCAAACTAACTAATGAATATACACTTCCTAACAATTGAAACGAGTGGAAGAAATCAAAAGACCATAGAACAATGAATTCAAACTCAAGGGGAACAAACCATAACAAGAATGGAAAATAGGGAATTACAAGAAGGAGGAGAACTATATGAATTGAAAGAAAAAGTTTGGCAACTATGAATATTCTTGTAATAATATGAATTAATTAAACAGAGAAAATCTTGTACCAATTTCGGCCACCAGTGAGCGGATGACGTTTCCATCTTCCAATTGCTTCAAGGAAAGTGTACTAAGCACAATTGTAAGTCTTAGTTGAAGTTGCAGAAGACCATAACCCTAGAGTCAGTGGAGGGTACGAAGGAGGGTGGGAGGCTACCGTGGGAAATAAATGATTGTGATCGCTTGCCCTGTGACGAGAGCGCTGATCAATAACACTTTCCCAAGGAAAGGAAGAATCGTGAACATATATGAACGTGGTGTGGGTCGCTATGGTAACAAACTATTGTAACTTCTAGTAGAGTGTTTATTATAGCCGTTTATGATGATTGGATGATGGAAATCATTTTAATTGTATAACACATTAAATCAACAGTCCAAGGTAGTACACGGTGTCACAAAAGGGAGTTCATTTCAAAGGGAAACACTTTACAGTGTAAATATTACTTTAACTTTCAAAGCACACTTGTCATGACAAACTATTTTGTAGCTTCAATTAATATCTAGAAATTGAACCTAGTGAATGTGTCATGATAAGGTGACGTTAACATTAATAATTCAAATTTATTAAACAATTTGATTCTTGATAGTTGACGCTACTCTTTAGTATATGTTAAAAAATATTTCTAATTCTGATTGTCTTGGTAATTTTTTTTTTTAATTTCTAAATTTAAGTATTTTTTAGAAGATTTAGTCAAAATTTGAATAATATGATTGGGAATTCATTCTATTATGTAATACCTAATCCCAAATATTTTTCATGGAAATTTTAATGGTCAAAGAGTTTCAATTTGATCTTAAAAATGTTAATATCTAAATATTGAATTTGAACAATGAAATGATTCTTTTATTTCAAATTTAGAGCTTATAAAATTCAAACTTTAAAAACTTTGACCTTTTAAAAAGGTGAGCATTAAAACATTCATAGGTCATAAAAATCCATAAGCACCAATGAACCTTATATCTTTGATCTATTCCCTATATGACATATTATTTGGAGCTTATTGGTTAATATTGTGAATTTGAGTATTCCTCAAAGAGTATTGGACATCCTAAGTCTCAAGTCCTAAATGAAGCATTCTAGGTTCATAACTTTATGCAATATTTTCACATCACTTGTTGCTTTCTAGTGCCAATTGCATGATGCCATGTGTTTCACTATTGGGCTCACCATTTCACTATAAATTTGAGATAAAAAAATTAAAAGGAGTGGAAGGATCAATTAAAGGCTCTAGTTGTCAAACCTCTCAAGTCTAATTCTCCTTAAATTGCAGTTTTAAAGGGAGAATTGCAACTATGCAACTTTAGTTCAAGGGAACTTGGGTTTAGACCAACCTATGGTGTAACAATTGTCATACCTAGCAACATTGGGAAGAGTATTTGGTTCTACGATGAATCTCTTTGTAAGGCACTCCCCTGAATTTGATATGCCTTCAAGAGAAATTTTGTTTATGATGACCCTTAAATAAAGTGGCTTCACACCTCTTTCATTCTAGCTTCTATTTTCTATACTATTAAATAGAACAAGGTCAAGTTGGTATTCACTCTAATGCTTGTATTCAACTAGCCTAAATCCATCTTAACGTCAGATCTATTAGGTGCCGAGAGGGATCAAATCTCTCAAGGTGCAAACTTGTTTTTGGAGTACAAAACCTGAGGAAAGGTTTGTGTTGGACACCTAATCCTCAATGGGTTAGTGTGGAAGCTGAATAGACAAAAGGAGTCCAAGAGACCTTGGGATGTGGAACCCAATGGTCACAATATGTACTATAAATGTATATCGCTTGTTAATAAAAATGTATTCTCATGTTTTATCCTTCAGATTATGTTGCTACCCATGTGTGTTTAACATGATATCACAGCTGGTATGTTCATAACCCACTCAATCTTGTGTGAGCCATTTTTTTTTGTAGCCTATGTAAATCTATGCTTATTTGTTTCAATTAAGTTTGTAGGTTTGTGTCTTTCTGAGCTTTTGTCAAGACAGAGTTAACGTTTCTCCGCCCTGCCATTCCTTTGTCACCTGCATACCTACATTAAGAACGTAGAGGGTGAGCTTGTTCATGGTGCATTTTGTCGATCTGCATACTGGTCCGACAACAATAGACGTTACTCTACCAAAGCTAACTTTCACTCAGATCTATTTGTCGCATTCTCAACCTGCCTTCTAAAAGCGCTCCTTGCTCAGACATGCCATCTCTGCCCTAGAAAAAACGCACCTTTGACTTGTCATTGAATGGCACAATATGTGTAATGCCACACTCAGACACTCTCAGTATTTTATTTCTACGCATCGTTACTCCAGTCTTGTGTGTTAGAAAACTACACTCCCCACTATCCACTATCATAACAGTTACATTGTCCGCCTCTTCTAGTTGTAGAAAATGTCAGCGCATCATTTGTGGAGGAGAACGTTCCTGGTATCATTTGTCTCTCTGCCTGCCTAATGCCTGGATCTCTACCCATATACTTTATCGATTCTCTGCCTCTAAGTCTACTGAGGAGAATCTACCTTATTGTAATCAATCATAATTCATGTTATTGCATCTGCTATACAAAGGGAATGTTACAAGCCTTCGATTACTGACAATGCTTGGAATCACTCTCGTTTGAATGACTGTGCATTGAATGTCGTCAAGCCACTGAAGCAATCTTGAATACCCTACATTTGGCGAGTGTTATGTGTATGGTGTTGATGCATTAGCTTTATTGTCTACTATGTATCATATTCCAAAGATTCATTTTGAATAGCGTGAAGTAAGTAATGTGGTTGTTAACTATGGTGATCTATCTTTGTATGCTCCAATGGCTGCTCGGAAGTATCCAATTATTAAACTGTCTACCCAACAAAGTTCTCTTATGTTTTTGGAAAGGTATTGAGAATAACAAGATTCAAAGGGGTTTCGAATCAAGTAAACATAGGAAAGCGTGGAAAAATTCTTGGGAAACTTTGTTATCAATAGTTTTGGCACTAGTCCATGTCCGCACCTAACTGTTGCAGCTCCGTTGATGAATTATACAATGAAAATATCCCACATGGCTTGTAGGTGAACATAAGCAGCAGTGCCCACTCAAATTCAACGAAGATTTAGGAGAATTAGTGGCATTTCCACTCAAATGGAACATGGATTTCTTCATCGATTTTGAATAGTGAAATCCTTCCAGTACTCTCTGAATGGAGTAATTAATTATGATCAACCAAATGTGGTATTTGAAGATGGCCCTTCTATGCCAAGCTTGGACAATAGATATGAATGAAACAATGTGACTAAATCCACAAAAGAATGTCTAAAGCAAGGAGAAGATTTGGTTCCATTGGCCGTAGCAAAGTGTTGCTTGGAGTCTTGCAATTAAAGAGTTGAACTACTGCAAGAGGTGAGCTCACTCAAGGAATCCGGCAAGCTCACCAAACAGGGGCGATAGAGTAAGATGCTTAGTTTGGTGTGGGACTGGGAGGAGCTCTCTGATGATATTTGTGTGTGCGCTCTCTTCTCAGACATCTCAGTATTTGACCGCCACTTGTCTTGATTTGTATTTTGAGAGGCTTGACATCATAAAAGACTAGAACAATAGGAGCCTTTGACTTCAATATCAACAGGAATTCAAGAGGTAGAACACCCAACATCAAACACTTGCACTAGTGGCACAGGAAGCTAGCAGTATCAGTCAAAGAAGTAGTTCTGGAGGTCAATGCGTGGGGGTCATCGCTCAAGGAGTCTTGTTAGGAGAAGATACTGAGGAGAAGGTCTCTCTTGCAGTTTGGTGAGTAGAAAAGGTCCAGATATGGCATGACACCTGGTTCGGCTATAGAGAGGCGTTGATCGTCACCCCATTTGGCCAGTAGCTGGAGTTTGCAAATGGCATCCTTCTAGACTTCTTCTGGCAATGATGATGATCTCAGAATTGTGGATTCACACTGACTGCTACGCTGAAACATTCTTGGCCTCAGGATGTGTGTTTGAGATTTTTCTGAATGTAATTTTATTTCTTGGGCTACAAATGTTTCCATATACAACTTTCAATTTGAATTTGTAAACGCACACCTCACATTTAAATTTTAATTTCGTACAGTCTGGCAAATCAGGAGAAAATGGATTTGGAAGGGAAGTTGATTGAATCTAAGAGCAAGTGATTAGACCAGATCACTGAATCAAGTACTCTAGTGCCTTATGAGCAAGGTCACAAAGAAGCAGATATACAGGCAGTAAATGCAAGACTGTGGCAAAAGATTTATCTCGCTTTGCATTGTATTCTCTATTCTGAAGCTTCGGGTCTATATGTAGGCTTTCTGAATTAAACAAATTCTTCTTAAATGTAGCAAAGGATCTCTCAATTGTGGAGAGTTCATCAAGCCCTCTGAGAGCAATATCACGAATGCTTTCCAAACTAACGACTGTTGATTGCTATTATCAGTGGGACAGAATCTATCAAGTTCTGGTGCAGACTTAATAGTGGACAATCATTCCCTTGGCATAGAAGACAATCCAAGGGCTGTAGCAGACTCTCTAGAAGTTGAATTTGTTATACAAGTCGCTGGGTCAGGTTCCTTTTCAATTTTTACACTATATTTCTGGAATAGATGACTGTGTAAAGCTTGCATCCTTGCTCATATATATTTCTAAGTATTCATCATGGAGAAACAAGTATTTTATTTGTTGTAGCATTTGAGTCTCATTGTTTGGGAATGCACAATATACTTTCCTTGTATATGAATGCAACCAACCATCATTGTGTGGAGAATAATCTTGCTTTTGGTTCATTCCTCAAGGAATAATCTCATTTGATTGTTGTAGTTTTCTCGGAGAACAAATTTTGAGAATACCTTGTAGTGACATTGGTTCATAGTTGGTTTAAAGTGTAAATTTAGCATTGGACAAAATGGCCAGAATCAATGAAGTATTAGAGTTCCTCAAAACTCTGATATTGTCTACCACTCATGATACATTAAAAATCAGCAAAGTTTCTCTCACAAACATTCAGGTCTATCTACAAAATGCACAAGAGAAAATTGATTTTTTGCAGCTCAAATCTCAGCTACAACAAGAAGAATTAAAACAGAGGAGTCATTCTGAACATCTTTCTGTTCAAAACATTGAGACTGCAACCCATCAGAAGCAAGTCAATAATGTTACAGTTGGTTCAGATTTAGTACCCAATAAAGCAGCAGTTGTACATGCAGATGCAGAAACTCAGTCTGCACTTCCCAAGCCCATCATCGGACCTTGGGAACAACTTGTCCACAACAAGCATAGAACTGGTCTTGGATATGACAAGGAATTGTTCTTTCATATTCCAGACTACTCAAAGCCAATTCAATTTCAAACTACTAGATTTCTTGAGGATGATTCATCTTCACCTATTCTTCATGACAGTTCACCTTCAACTGTTTTAGATTCTGGTTCTCTTCCACAGCAACAACAACAACAACAGATTGTGAAATGCCAACACTATGACCAAGTTGGCCATTTGAAAGACCACTATTTTGATCTTCATCCATGTAAGCACTGTCATAAAACCACCCATTCTTCACACAGATGCTTCAGAAACAAACATCCTGCAAGAACAAAGATTCATCTTGGATGGATCGCTTCTTGGTAATGGGCATCAACAGCTAAGAAGATATTCCAATCACATGTTAGAACTTGTTCCAAATTATTCAGCAATCTTGCAGTTGAGTTTTCTCCATCATCTCACCTTGTATCTGACAGGGGGGAAATGATGGTCATCTACACGCTTCAAAGTCACATCAAGCGAGCCTGAGCCACAACCTACCACACCAGTTTCAGAGTTGTAGC
>APFE030263282.1:76283-91150 GCA_000404065.3 Pinus taeda | reverse complement strand
TCTCTCTCTCTCTCTCTCTCTCTCTCTCTCTCTCTCTCTCTCTCTCTCTTTGCCTATCCCTTCCTCTCCATGTCTCTCTCTTTTTATGTATCGCCCCCCACCATTTATATTTGTATCTCTCTCCATCTCTCATTTATCTCTCTATCTCACCTCCCCACTCTCTCTCTCTCTCTCTCTCTCTCTCCATATCTACCTCTCTTCTTCCATCTCTCCCCCTCCAACTATATTTGTATCTCACTCTGTATATTCTTATTTTTATCTCTATATCACCTCCCAAACATACATAATCTCTCTCCCTCCCTCTTCTTTAAACTCTCTCTCTCTTCCCCTTCTATTCTTCTTTCTCTTCCCTCCCACTCTCCTCTCTCTCTCTCTCTCTTTCTCTGATCCAGGTGGATATTGGTGGTCACCCACCTATTCCACTTAGACCCCCACCATCGTTTCTTTTCAATTTTCTTAATTGTGGCACAACTTACTATTTTTGGCAATTTTTTGGGTCGTAAATTTTCGAAGCAGTTTTGAGGGTCTCAAAGATGTTTTTAGGGAAAACAGAGGGATAAAAAATGCTCAAATCAATTCTCTTGTTTGTTTTCAGCCTTCTCAATGAGATATTTGAAATGAGGTATTATTATAGCTAAATGGAGATCATATGCCAAAGTTACAACCTCAGGAAGTTGATGTACCAATTTACCCAAACAAGATCCACAGTTTTGGCGCTTCATCTCTTAGCGTTAGGTTTTTGGATGTTTAGGGTTTTCCATTGTTTCTAAATAATAAATAGGTCTTTTAGCCTCATTTTAACACAGTTCATAGGAATGTAGCCACCAAATCTCTTCTTAGAGATAAAATACAATCGTTCGACCTAGTTTATTTCTATTTATGTATGTAAGCATATTTCAGTTATTTGATATTAATGAAATGAAGCTTTATTTCTACTGCATCTCCGTGTTTATGTGTATATCTATATTTTGTTTCATTCCTGCATAAATCCATATCACTCTCCATCTCTCCCTTGTCACTCCCTCTCTCTTTCCACCTTTTCTTCTCTGTCCTTTTCCTCCCTTCTCTCTCTCCCCCTTCAACTCCATCTCTATTTCCATTTCTCTCACACTCCTCTCCCTCTCTTCCTTCGTCTCTCTCCCTTTCTCTCCCACCTCCCTTTCTCTCTCCCCCCTTCACTTTCTCTCTCTCTATCTCCCTCTATCTCACACTCGTCTCTCTCTTCCTTCCTCTCTCTCCCTTTCTCTCCCACCTCCCTTTCTCTCTCCCCCCATCACTTTCTCTCTCTTTCTCTGCCCTCTAACATTGTCACTATCTCTATCCCTCTCTCCTCCTCTCTCTCCACTCATCTCTATGTCTCCCTCTCTCGCTCTCTCTTCTCCTTCTCCCCCTATCTCTCTCCTCTCATCTCTCTTACTTACTCTCCTCTCTCCCTCACGCTCTCTCCATCTATCCCTTTTCAATCCCTCTCTTTCTCGACCTCTATCTCTCTATGTAGTTATCCTTTCATCCCTATCTCTCCCCCTATAACTCCATCTCTCTTCCCCTCCCTCTCTCCTTCTCTCTCTCCCCTCCCCTTTCTCTTAATTCCTCTCTCCCTCTCTTGCCCACCCCCCTCTCCCTCCCCCACAACTCTCTCTCTCTCTGCCCTTTAGCTCTGTTACCATTCTCCTTCCCCTCTCTCCCACCCCACCCATCTCTCTCTTAAATTTGATCCCATGGTATTGTATTTAAGAAAGTATCTAAATGAAAAGAACTCAATTGTTTGAAAATATTAAAACTATATTTTTTTATCAATCATGTCAAAGAAAATACAATCATGAAAAACTTAAACTTTTAACTTTTACACTCATACGTGGGCTTTATATTACTTTTAACTTTTTAAATGTCCGAAAAATATATATAGAAAAAAATTTATATGTTGCCTTCATATGTTTAAATTAATATTGATGTTAAAACATATATAAATATTAAATGTAAAATGTAAACGAACGTCAAATAATTTCAGCTAACAATGATATATTATAAAAGTAAATTTAACAAACAAAATAACTCGATAAATATAAAGTAAAAAACCAATGTCTCTAACAAAACAATGGGCAAAAACTAATATATTAAATAAATATAAAGTACAAAACTATGAGTTATAACCAAACCATGGGCAATAATACTTTTCTCAAAAGCTACTTTAACACAAACAAATCTAGTGACTAAAAATGAATTGTTTAATAACTCAAGTGATATTTATATATAATATTTATTTGAATAGAAATGTAAACTAGCAATTGCGCCACATGTTGCAAAGGAAACGTCGTAAGGCAATAGCATAAAAGAAAGAAGTAAATTTTTTATGCAATTTTGTTTCTTTACCTACGTTTCTTTTTTTATCATATGTTATGTTTCGGGGAGATTCAACTAGGCCAATATTCCATAATATGTTCAAAATGAAGGTAATGCACAACACCTTAACTCCAAAGGATTATGAAAATTCTCTTCATTAAGATTCAAGAACTACAACATTCCCAAATGTTATAAGTAAATGACTTATATCAAACATTTCATATCACAAGTAATCTCATATCACCTTTAATTCACAATGTAATGGATAATAGTTTTTGTTCAAAGGGATTCAAGTTAATGTATGTTCATTTTGAGTAATTTTTTTATGTCATTTCCAACATGTTGTCACAATTTGTTTTTTGTGATCAAGAGTATAGAATTTTTAGGTTGGTTTTCTATGTGCACTAAAATACCTGCGATGTCCAACACCATATATGGGGTTTCGTTTTCAAGATCTATTTGTCCATAGTAAGGAATGTTTCAAAGGTTTTCTATAGTAGACAAAAGAATAGGTTGTTGCACTTTCCATTGACCATGTCTCTTTTGAAAAAAATGTAGAAAGCAAGAAGTAAGGCAAGTGGATATCTTTGAGTAACCCAATAGGAGATAAAACCCGAGCTTATGATTTGGAATTCTAGAGATAATTTTATATAGCATATTTTTCATTATTTCTTCTAAGATAGGTTGGTTACATAGTTGATGAACACATATGATTGTCATATGTTGCTCTAGCTTTAAAGAATATCATCACACATCTACTAACTAGTGTGATGGTTCACATTTTATTATGTCTTTTAAACTAGCAAAGGGAAAACATATGACAACGATCAATAAATAATTTCCAATACGTTATTCATATAGGTGTTGAGGATCATTGTGTATCACATATCATCAAGCCTAAACCATTGCATTAGCTTCAACAGTAGAAAGGTGTGGGTTCATTACATTGGTGACAACGTTCTCCATTATTTGATCTGGGAAGAAGTAGAGGCATATTTTTGGTTGTACACAACCAGTCTACATGGTCTTTTAGGTCCTCAAAACGAATAGAATTTTATTTATGTTGAGAGTGTTAATTGTGTTATTATTATTATAGATTTTAGAAGCTTTGTTTTTTACATAAGAAATTGAATTTGCATCCTTTGAGAGAGGTTGGTGAATGGGGCCATTTAAAGAGATATCTAAATATCTAGAAGAAATACATCACCATGTGATAGTTCAGATTTTTTTGAAGTCAACGACCTACAAAGAATCCAACAATAAAAGGAAACAATTCTAGTGGAACCCCTAGTGTCTTTACATTGTTTGGTAAAAGTAGTTATTTTCTAGACCTCTATCAAAGTAGACTTATGTTGATTATGCTTCTCAAAATAGCACTCAAAATCTGCAACACATTTAATAGATTTCAGGGGTTATAACCAGTGGGTAGAATCAAGGGAGAACCAAGTGACATTTCATGGCTTTAGCAAGAAACATTATAAACCAAAAAATGATGTTGGGTTGGCTCATATATTCATAATTTTTGAGAGGTCAACCCTAAAATATTTTTTAGTATAAATGGTAGTTCAAGAGGGAACCAACTCATTTTTGGTGCACATATGTGGAGAATACAAGTGTAGATAAGGCACCTTGATCACCTATAGCAGCTTCAGCCCATTAATCTAGCGATCATGAATCAAATCTATGATGCACTAGTAACATTTATGATCCATATCTTGCTAAATGTGGTTCATGCCTAGTGTTTCTTGTCCATCTCTTGCTAAAACTAGTTTAGGCCTATTTTTTATTTGCAACAGAATTTGTATCACGTCTCCCCTACCCATGATCAACAAGATCCATACAATGATCACTATTATGGTTGGGGGGGATATATATTCCTCCAAAGAACCTTTCTCTTATCAAATCTAAGATCAGTACAATGCATTGTAGTATACATTCAATACCAAAGTCACTTGTGATTTGAACATGGTTTCAATTGCTTGTGGTATCCTCTTTGCATGGTTGAGATGACTCATGTAAGGGAGAATGTGTCTCTAGGGAATTTGAATTTTATTGTGGGTTATGAAATGCCTTTACTTTGCCATCTAACTACAAAACTATATTAATAATTTCAAATGGTAATGGTTTTGTAATGATTTTATTTTTGTAATGGTTTTTATAAGATATTTATACATGTTATTTATCCCTCTCAGTGCTTAAATGCATCCAAGGAAAGATGGATCTATGCTATTCTATAAATGCCCCTTTTCAACATTTTTCCTATCAATTTTGACATGCTATAAAACTATTGTTTCATAGGGATGCATTCCCATATTTTCCATGCTTTGATGGTGGAGTGCTTGGGGAAATGGTTTTCTAGTATGGGGGACTTGTTTTCCCTTTTTTCCCTAAATGGGAGGTATCTAGGAATAATTACCAACTAAAGAACATTTTGTTTTTTTCTTTTCAATACAAGTGGGGCTGGCAACCCATACAAACAAGTCATTTTTCTTATGCTAAGGAATCACATGTACATGATTATATGCTTTATCCATGCACTTGAGAATTTTGTGTTATTTTCAAAGTTTTTACTTATTTTTACCAAATAGATGTCTCTTAAGTGTCTATTGAATCCTTGAGCATTTGAGTCTTTATTGAATGCATGATGTGTTCACATGATTTACTGTCAGTTGATCATGGTTTTTGTGACTGTAAAAAATTAGTTCTTGCATGTATATTTGAAATATTTTCAAAGAATCTGTTGCGTTTACTTTTCCACAAATTTTCCCATAGTTAGTCACATACTTTCCATGAGACTTTGTGTGAAGCTTTATATTCCATCTTGTTTGTTGTATGATGTGACAATTTGTCATGTCAATCTTTCTACTCTAGATGATCATACGTCATATGAAGTGCCTAACCTTTCTCTTTCCTAGGTAGTCACCAAATCGACAACTTCCTTTTAATTTTCTTAGATAATTGGTCCAAACCAAGCATTAGTCATTTTATTATGTTGTAGTACTATGTTTAAAATGATAATGTATTTGGATTACTATTCTTATATTTCTACTATTTAATATTTTATGGTTTTTAGTTATTTCCTACTTGAATGGAACCACATCTCCTCTCAATTTTTTTGAGTTTATGTTGAATCGTCTTAATCTACAAATGAAAACTCAACAAATGTTTATGACAATATTATTTATGTTTCTCTAGGTTATGGATAGTGGAAAGGAGTGGCATATTGTCATCTAGCACTTCAAACAAGTAAAAAATAGTAATCACTAGTGCTACAAGAGCGAAGCAGGAGAGGAAAGTTGTTTTTGTTACAAGGTTGTTCAAAAAGATGAATCCATTGTAGATAAAAAATTCATGCATGAAAAGTTTGCTATTATAGATAGCCCAAAAGCTCCACTGGTTGTTGCAACACCCAAGAAAGTGAGCTCTTTCAACATAGCAACTGGGAAATAATACCAATCTTTTCATTCGCATTTTAGGAGCTTTGCTCCGTTATTTCTCCCATGTCTTCTTCCCAATGACAAAAAACTTCTTTCTTGGAACATTTGCACACATTTCCTTGTCAAAAACATTGTTAACTCTTAGGTCACTATCATATGCATAAGATATGTTCTTTGATTCACAATGATAGGTGAACTAATGTAACATTTTCTCTTGACCATATATATTATATTTCAATGCCTATTCCATCTTCTATTCTAGGAAGATGTCATAGCATTATGCTTACTACTGTTGCAAATTGTGTTTTTGTTTTAATACAGGTTTTCAATTCTAACAAAAATATGAATATGCTTGTAGTGATGGTTTGGTATTTCCAGCCACCTCATTCATGTTTGTTAGACATGCATGTTGTGAGTTTTCGTAGATAATATTATAGTTTTCAAAAAAAGTTCCAAGTAGGACCACACAACAATTAATCTAAAATGTTTTGTGGATTTGTAAGTTAAAACTTTAAGCAACAACTAATATTAAGAGGGTGGAAATTGATACTAATTTATGGCATGCTGTAAAATGCATTTTGTGTTAGAATATGTGGTGCTTTTTGCTTAAATTGTCACAAAAATATTATATGCACAAGCAACTTGTTAATGATAGTAGAATTGATAAAATAAAATAATAAATTATAATGTTTAGAGTGGAACATTACTAGAATGTTTTTAAGAAAAACATGTAAATTATTTTTTTTGTTGGTGGAAAATACTTGTGTGCACATAACATATATATATATATATGTGTGTGTGTGTGTGTGTGTGTGTGTGTGTGTGTGTGTGTGTGTGTGTGTGTGTGTGTGTGTGTGTGTGTGTGGAAAACCTTATAGGATCACTATCTCTTCCCCACAATATTGAGATTGAGGGTTGCTCAATTGCCAACAACAACATTGGTAAGTCATCATAACTTCGTCCGACTTACTAAAGTCCTCACATTGAACGGTGGATTGAAACAACATAATCAAACTTGTTGTTCTAACCAAGTGGACTTCAAATACTTGCATCTATGCAATAATAACATAACTGAATGTTCTTTTATCTTTAAAATCAAATTGCAAAATTTAGACTGAGTTTGAGAACCACAAAAGTGGAGGTACAAGTAAAGCTATTTTGGGAACTTTTAAGAGCAGGGCTTGCTGATCAGATTGTTGATTAATGTGTTATTGAGATGGCGTTGTTATGTAAGCTTTGACAATTTATCTTGGATAATAGATGGAGAGAGATTTATTTTCCTTGGTTGTTAAAATATATATAGTTCAAATAGATAGATTCCTGGATTTCAAGCACTGGAAAATTGGTTAGTCTGTTTATACATTTTATATAGCTTAAGATATATGCTTCTCACAGATGAACACATAGGTTTCTCTTTCTTTTTCCAACATAATAAACTCACGATAAGATATAATGTAGATGTCTTTTTCTTTTGCTAAAATAATTAATTAGGTCGAATGAGATAAAAATAAATACATAATCTAGAATTGGTAGAGTAGACTGTATTGATTGTCTACAATAGCTTTGGTAGTTTTCTTCTTTCATCGACCAAAAATACATATTACAAAAGCAAAAATACATTTTGTATGGCTATCCTCTTGGGAAATCTTGAATGGGTATCCATCAATTATAATTATATCTTAAATGTTTATAATTATTGAAATGACCGGTTTACATCAACATTTATAGGACAATATGAGTTATCATCACAAGTAAACACGCCATAAGGAAGTAAACTTATTGAATAATTGACAACCATAGAATAATGTAATTTATTGTCCCACTTCTAACTTCTAAGCAGTTTGTAGACCTAGTTAGGGTAACCTATTGGTTGATAATTGTCTTCACAACAATCAAAGAAGTCTTGTCCACAAAACATCATTTTAGCACAAGGTAATGGGCTCTAAAGTAAATATGCAATTCCAAACCCTTCCCATTAACCAACTAGTAGTAGATGATATCAAAATCCTAATATTTGACTTTTTGTATCTAATTATTCGGCTGAGAAGCATTTTAGAGTTCACTATCAGAACTATGTGTATGAGTTAGATGTGAGATGTTAGATATTTTATAAATTCAATTTTTTATATTGTAATTTTATTTATTTATTTATTTATAAAATTACTAAAAAAATTAGATAAAAGAAAATATAATATATATATCACATTGAAATATATAACATATAAATAATACTTATAAATTAACATCCATTTTACCATATAAATTAAAATAATGATTCCATGACTCTCTTTATATTTAAGTAATAAGCATATAAAAAGTTAATATTTACAATATAACAAGAATTTTAATCATTAATATTTACCATGAATATTATTAACTTTTAGATATGTGTTTTTACAATACCATAGGCCAATACCTAGAAGAGAAAGATAGAGGGAGGGAAGAAAATCATAATACCATGGACTAATACCATGGACCATTTAGGCTTTTGATTATTATGTTATGGATCGAGGCTTTTAATTATTCTATTACAATACCATGGCTTATCAATACCACATGCCCAAAAACCATAACTTATTTCAAAATCAAAATATTTTACAAATACTTTATTTTAATATAATTTTATAACATTTCATAATTAAATGTAAAAGCAAAAGGTTATAATTACGTTTAAGGTATATATAAACCCTCCATTTTCATAACTACCAAAAGTATTACCATAGAGATTAAATAAAGGTTTTAATAAATTAAAAATGATAATACTTTTATATATACATATGTAAATTTATATAATATAAATCATATTATAAATAAGAGAGAGAGAAGAGGGGAGAGAGGGAGGGAGAGAGAGATGGATTTGGAGGAGGAAAGAGAGGGAGGAAAGGTCAAAGACATTGAGAGATATAGGTGGAGAGAGAGAGGGAGTGACAAGGGAGAGATGAAGATGGAATAAAATATTCCCATAGAGATTAAATCAAGGTTTTAATAAATTAAAAATGAGAATGATTTTATATATACATATGTGAAATTTATATAATATAAATAATATTATAAAGAGAGAGAGGATAAGGGAGAGAGGGAGGGAGAGAGAGATGGATTTGGAGGAGGAAAGATAGGGAGGGAAGACCAAAGACATTGAGAGATAGAGGTGGAGAGAGAGGAGGGGTGACAAGGGAGAGATGAAGATGGAATGAGAGAGAGGAGACGAGGGGAGAGAGAGAAATGAGAGGATAGAGATAGGGAAAAAAGGGTAAGAGAGAGATACAAAGACACAGATATGTAGGGGGAGAGAGGGGGAGAGAGAGAAGCAGAGAGAGAGAGAGGGAAGGGGATAGTGATAAAGTTGAAGGGTGGAGAGAAAGTGTGTGTGATGAGGGGAGAGACAAAGAGAGATAAAAGAGAGATGAAAGAAGAGAGAGAAAATAAAATAGACATATCAACATATCACAATTTAGTGACGTCCACACTCACAACATCGTGTATTAATACTATATAGGTTTTCTGCTTTTGAACACATGGAACTCACGGCCATAACAACTAATACCTTTATGGCTGATAATACCATTCATTAAGGTTATATGCTTATATGCTTAAGTCGATGATTCAGGGTTTTGTTTGATGTTACCTATTCACGAATATAACACCTATTATTTAACATAATATAACACTTACTATTTAATATAATATAACCCCTACTATTTAACATAATATAAGTAAAGTGGGAGGAAACATACCAGCTTAGGAATTTGTCATTTTTAAATAATAATATTGTTAATAAAATAAAAATAAAAATTAGTATAATGGTGATGGTTTTCACTATTTATTAAATTTTTTTTTTCTCGGTAAACTGTCTAACTATTATATTATATGTACAGAAGAAAGATTACAGACATTGTAGCATGACTTTGACCCTGGCTTCCATGGCCACTCACGGCGCCATGGGTGCAACCGACAGAACCGAAAGCTCCCACGCAGGGGTAGCATCAAAATATTTCCCCGAAGCCTTTGGATGACTGATTAAGGCCCAAAACAGTTCCAAAAAAACCGAAACAACACACAGACTAACCATTTTACTTATAAATAATCCAGCCCACGCAGGGGCGGCCTTCCACTACCAACTGGGGACTGATATTACCCAACATACCGACATTGAACATGACCAAAATGAACTGTGTAATTTTAAAAGGCAACATAAAGACAGACTGAATTCTAACCCAAACCAGGTGACCCGCGATCGACTGAATTCTGGACTGGAGCTGTGTGAGGAAGAACGCATCTGGAGCCCGCGCAGGGAGGTTATTCGTCCTCAGGAGGCTTCTCCTCTTCAATTGTGCACCAGCCCTGACCTTCAGGGACCCCCTCCCACATGGCCGCCCATTTGGCACGCTCCTCGTCTGTAGTAGTCGTCGTCCTGGAGGTGGAGGGGTCTGCCATGTTCGCTTTCCCTGAGGTACCTTCCCCGCTTGGAGGAGGCGGCAAGGGGTTAGCTTGTTCCAAGCCTGCAGGGGGTGTATCCTCCCCTCCTGGTGGCACTTCCTCATCGGCACCCTCCGGGACTTGGGTAAAGAGAACAGAGACGTGAGCGCAGATGCCGTGAGGATCTCGGGGCTTACCGAGGGTAAAGACCACAGTGCCGAACGCAGGGAGGGCTGGCCCTTCCTCGCTAGCTCCTCCAACCTCCGTAATTTGCCTTGCATGGAGAGGCGTAACCCCCGCCCGTCGGTAGCAGTAGCAGCAGCAGCAGTGGTGGTGCTCCCGCTCTGCTCCACCACGACCACGACCCCGATTCGAACCACGTCCAGAACCCCTTCTGCTGGGCTGCCTATTTCGAAGCCGAGCCATGGGCAATTTCGTCTCTCCTGTGCTAGCTTGGAGCAGGTCGCGTGGCCTCCCTGCAGCCAGAATTCGGCACTTGCTCCGCCCAAGCACCTCCACCACCTTCGTTGCCTCTTCCAACGTTTTGGCCTCCCACTCTTCTGAAGTGCAGAGCTCAGAGTTCGCTGCCCGAACCTCTGAGTCTGCCTCCCTGCCTTCCGAGGAGCCTTCCGAGATCTTATGGCTCGCCTCAGCGTCGAGATGTCGAAGGGACCAGAGGGCAGCTTGTGATGGCGCGCACCTCTTCCCGCAGCAAGCTCATCCCTGCAACTGATAATTCTGCCACCAGGTAACTGAAAGACCAGGAAACCTTGGCCTGATGCCACCTTCAGCCCGATATTTATCACCTCCCCATTGATCAGAGCGCCACCATCGTTCCCCATCCTGTCAACCTGGTCTGCATTAATGCCTTGAGCTCGCCTCAGCTGAAATGAACCGATTGACGACTTCGATCATATTAAATTTATTATGCTTGGGGCGTCACATGGGGGCCATGTGGCTCAGCCCACGGTATCCCTCTGTCACCCGCATCCGGGGCACTATTTATTAAAATTAAAATTATCCTATTTTATATTTAAATGAAAAAAAAAATTGTCATTATTTTTATGATTTTGATAAGTTAATATTTTATTAGGAATTAAAATTTATTAAAATTAAAATTATTTTATTTTATTTTTATATTTAAAATGATGAGAAAAAGTTACCATAATTTTTATGATTTTGACAAGTTAAATTTTATTAGGAATTAAGGCCAACATACAAAAATATAACCTCATTGTGATTAAAGGCGTTTGGTTAATCAAATAAGAGTTTTTGGTGACTTAGAATTTTGGTAAATTGTGATTTTTTTTTTTTTAATTCTATGTGTCTGTCAACTATTTGATCCACTAAATTATTAATAAATTTAAAATTATAAAAATTTATAATTTCCACAATGGCAAAAAAATTGTTGATCTAAGATGATACACACTGGATGAAATTCAGTAAATGAAGTGACTAATGTTTTTAGTTAGACATGAAGTGCACATACCTGGTATAATCTCCTAATCCAGTTTGCATTCGCCACACTGCGAAAAGAGACTGATAATAGTGTTAACCATTAACAAACCATGTAAAAGTCTTTGCAATTAAGTGCAGAAAGATTTTTGAAATTAAAAGAAGGTAAGTATCCTCATATCTGGTGAATAAAGTGTTGAAGGTCAGGATAAGAATGATAGAAAAAACCCCAGTCCTGCTAGTGCCACTAGTCTGGAAAATAACTGAAATGTAACTAAATTAGAGGAAAACAATAAGGGTTTTTTTTATGGAATTAAGAAATTTAACGCACTGAGTCTCTTGGAGTACCTGAATTATTCAATCGATATTGAAAGAATTAAAAGGAACCCTTCATTCAAACTTTAGGTTTCATGACAAATGACAAAGAGCTACCAGCAAATTGGAGAGTGTGAATGAACAGGAAACCAGGTGGAGGGAGGTGTAGTTACCCCTTAACCACCTTGAAATAAGCCTCGTAAATATTAATCTAATATAGTAGATAATATTACAAAAAAGTCATTATCTTTCTTCAAAGAAAATAAATAAAATTGTAACTATTAACATTACAAGTCCATATATAAACCCTATGTGCGAGGGAGTCTATAAATCCTGTGGACAAACCCTAATCGTTTATTTCCTGAAACAACCAAACAATAACATTGTTCTAACTGTGTAAGGAATGCACAAGTTTGATCGACAAAAACCCTAACAAGATTGAAACAAAAACTCAGATTCTTATGCCACAACTCCAACGTAATAGTTAGACTACATAGATAAACACAACTCCAATGTAATAGTTAGACTACGGAGATAGCCAAGGGAAACCAGAAAAGAAAAGAACGGTAGGGTACAAACCTGTTGAGTTGAGAAAAAAAATAAAAAAATCGAAAGGAAACATATGCAAAGGGAGTATCATCAAATCCTAACCTCTGACTAAATAAGAACAAAGAAATGTTAAGTTAGTATATAATTCTAACTTAAGCGAAACTGAAATACAATGAAGGAATCACACGAGGAGACAGAGTAACTTTTGTTGTTGAATTTCTTTTGGTGAATCCCTCTGAGTGAAAGAGGATGAATTTTGTATCAGTCTTTTATTAATGAATATAAAGGCTTTTATGGGTGTGTAATACTCTGTTCTCAGAAAATTTTCAAGCTTCTGTGTGCTAAGATCCTGGAAAGAAAAACAGAGCATTATCTCTGAGTGCAGTTTGTTTGTTTGTTTTTGGGATTTTACCAGAAAAATCCCCAATAGTGGTATCAGAGCAGATCTAGGCTCTTTGAAGGTGTCAAAGAAGCTGAAGGGAGGAGTTTTTTTTTGCAGCAATAAATGTTTTCAAGCAAAGTGAAGACTCAGTGAAAAGGATCCATTTATTTCTCAGATTTTTTCTTGTGTTACTGCTGAAGAAATAGTCAGTATTTTAAATACACAGTCAAGGATTTAGAAGCATAGTAAAAGAGTGCTAGAATGGCCAGCACCAGCACCAGCATGGGTATGTTTAATCCTCAATTCCCACAGTTTAATGGGAAAAACTATGACTATTGGGCAATAACCATGAGAGCCCTGTTTTCCTGTCAAGATTTATGGGAAATAGTTCAATATGGTTTTGAAGAACCAGCAGATGAAAATGAGTTTAATAGGTTAACTCAGGCAGAGAAAGATCTATTGAAGAGCAATAGGAAAAATGATTCAAAAGACCGTGTATTTTTGTATCAAGCAGTGGACCAAAGTGTGTTTCCAAGGATAGCAGTAGCTAAAACATCCAAAGAAGCATGGCAAACCCTCAAGACAGCCTATCAAGGCATGGAGAAAGTGAAAACAACAAAACTAGAGTTGCTGAGGAGAGATTTTGAAAATCTTTGCATGAAGGAGTCAGATAACATTGACTCATTCTTCATACATGTGATTGGTTTGGTCACACAAATGAGGACTCATGGAGAAGTTCTTGAATAAAGGAGGATTGTGGAGAAACTTTTGAGGGTCCTACCTTCAAAGTTTGATGTGATTGTCACCACCATGGAAGAGACAAAGGATCTCTCAAACTTTTCAGTTGATGAACTTCATGCATCAATGATAACACATGAGCAGAGGTTGAGTAGAAATGAAAACTCATCTCTAGAGCAAGCCTTGAAGACCTAGATGTCCTTTGGAAGAGGAAGAGGTCAAGGCAGAGGAAACAAAAGAGGAAGAGGCAGAAGCCAGAACAGAGGTGGAAGGAACAGCCTAGCAAATGCTCAAGGAAGAGGCAGCAATCCAAATTAGAACCAAGGCCAAGGCAGCAGCCAACAAAGACGACAACAACATGCTCAAGGACAAAGGTATGATAAATCCAATGTCCAATGTTATTACTGTAAAAAATATGGGCATTATTCCAGTGAATGTAGGAAGAAGCAGCATGATATGAGTAATAGACCAAATGCAAATGTCACTAGAGAAAACATCAGTCAAGATAATGTGTTGTTAGCTTGTAACATGGCTGAAACAAATAGTGAAGACATATGGTTTTTGGACTCAGGTTGTAGCAACAATATGACAGGAAACATAGCTTTGTTTTCTGCTTTAGATCAAAATGTGAAATCAGAAGTCACACTTGGGACTGATAGCAAAATTTCTGTTATGGGAAAAGGAGAAGTCAAAATATTTACAAAGAAGGGTGAAAAGAAAACCTTAGCAGATGTCTACTATGTCCCTGGAATGAGATGTAACCTCTTGAGTATTGGACAGCTTGTCCATAAGGGGTACAATGTTTTCTTTGTGAATGATGTATGCACCATCATGGATAGGGCACCCAGCAAACGATGCATTGCTGAAGTGAAGATGACAAAGAACAGAATGTTCCCTCTCAGAATTAGAGCAGATTTGAAAAACAAAGAAGTAATTGCAGCAGTTACCCAAAAGGCTTTCCAAAGCGTGCCAAAGGATGAAAATTGGTTGTGGCACTTGAGATTTGGGCATCTCAACTTTGGAGGTCTTAACTTGTTGAGTAGAAAAGGAATGGTAAGAGGATTACCATTGATAGAGAAACCGGACAACCTTTGTGAAGGTTACATCCTGGGGAAACAACACATAGAAAGTTTTCCATCAGGGAAAAGCATAAGGGCAAAGACACCCTTAGAGATTGTCCACTCAGATGTATGTGGACCGATGCAAACTCCATCACTAGCAGGCAGCCAATATTT
>APFE030263282.1:0-63962 GCA_000404065.3 Pinus taeda | reverse complement strand
GCCCAAGGGGCTTTGGATTGATGGTGAATGGGTGCATTGTTAAGGCACTCCTTGCGATAGGTCACTGGTTCAAATCCCCTGTGGGTGCTTACCTACAAAAAAAACCAAGTTATTTTAAATTGAATATGGAAGAAAAACTAGAATTCATGAACATGGAAATAATAGAAAAATGAAAAAAAAATGAGTAACTAATAGAAATGGTAGTTGCTAAAGAGCCCATAATAAGACCTCAGCTAACCATTTTACAAATAAATAAATTTAAATAATAATAAAAAAAAATATAAAAAATTGAATTCCTAATGTTAAACTATGAATAAGGGACATATTTTTTTGGTCAAAGACAAACTAATACGCAAGTTAAAGAAAAAACGAATGTGTAATACAATGCCTCCGTCAGGGATAGAAATAAAAAATCACCATGTGAGTTTAGGTGTCTAGTCACACCTGTATCTCTATTAAATTTTAAAGGATTTTAATTCGCTTACACATTATGACGTGGAAATTCAATATTAACCTTTTAAAATAAAATTTTCTCTAATTGGCAAGAAATCCCTTTTACACAACCTCATGTCAATTGCGAAAGCTATGACACAATAAATCCATAATTATTAGATCCAAGGTATACACAGTCACTAGAATACAACAGTTTCATTGTTCCTTACTTACCCTATGGTTAGTCTTATCTAATATGAATAAATGGAGATAGTACTTCTATGTATATGCATTGTAACTATAATGCATAGTAATGTAACATAGTATGAGCTAGTTTAAGATTTCTCGGTAATGACTACACAACTTAAACAAATAGAGTTATTATGGATATTAGCTTAGTTCTTAGAGCTTATATGACTCATATTAGTACAAGGCAAAGTAAGGTTCATATGACTCATATTAGTACAAGGAAAAGCAAGGATGTATAGCACATCTTGTAGTAAGCTCTTCCTTATCTAACATATATGGTATCACTAGTGATTATCCCGGGATAACATGTAACTCCAACATATCACATCATTAAATATGGAATCTTAGCTAGGAACATTGCTTCCCCTAACATTACTCGTTTTTCCCTATCTTATCATTTTTACTTTGGTTGTGCAATGGGTATTTCCACTATTGTCAAGGTAATTGATGGAACATTGATATATTGCAATTGTATAAACACTAAGTGAGGAGTATGGGCCAAGATCCAATGGTGGGATGGGAGTAGGATGATCCAAATTTACATTTTCACTTGAGGAAATACAGGTAGATCTGTAGTCATATTACCAGATGTTTCTCTTGGATGTATGAGGAAGCCACGTTGAGGAGCCTTATGTTCTCAGGTCAATGGTGATCATCGTGATCATTTGTCCAATTTTATTCACCTAATTTTTTATTGATAATTCTCTCAATCTAGAACAAGGCACTCTAGATTCTCTCTGTGGCTCACAACACGCCAGCGCCACACAACCCACACACAGGGAGGATTATGGATGATTTCGTTGTAGCCAGAGTTATAATTTTCAAGCATTATACAAAGGATATAACATAAGTGTAAAATGATATATGGCAAGCATAAGTATCAAGAAAATTGAAAAGTTGAGAGACAAAGCATTTAAAAAGAGATCAGCGCTAAGGAACATGTTGTAAATTACTCTAGATCTAAGATAATGCATGAGCTTGATGTGCATTTTGACTTAGGGCTACATCTTGATTTAAACATGGAGTTTCCTCCACTAATGATCATATAGAATTAATGCACATACACCTAGAGATCCATAAGACATATAGCCAGATTCTATAACTCCAATGACTAATAGTTGAATCATGGAAACTCAAATCAGATAGGCTAGGTGTTATAGTAGGAGACATTGTTGTGCAAAGGTATGTAGGTAGAGTAACTGCCAATATCATTGTACATAATGTTTCATTGACAATTTTCAACATGTAGAAATTTCACCTATAGAACAATTCAATATATGCAATGTCCTAAAGCATAATACTTGTTCTACTTCTACAAAACATTAAGCGGAAGCATAATCGAATTCATGAGCAACATCAAGTAGAAACATGCATAACTGATAAGAAGGAATCAATCACACATAACACAGAATATATCACTGGGGAAAGCACCAACATAAAACCCCAACTCTGTATTAACAATCAAGTGTAGATCCTCAACAACATACAAAAAGAATCAGCTCAATAGCTATCCTGCTCTCTCTGTAATCAGAAGATCTTGATGATCTTCAATCAGAAGATGAAAATCATGGACCACCTAGGCCTCATTATATAGGCTGAAAATTGGCCTAATCATACCTGTTATCACCTCAGATCCACTTACGTAGTCAGAGAAGAAAATAGATTTCTTCGTCATGGAAGGAATACTTAGTAGAAATATCCTAGCATCTGATAGTACAATATCCCACATCTGATCTCAACTGGGTCTCTGACAGAACTGACATGCAACAGTTATCCATGAGTGAATTCTCAATTATCTAAAATAATAGTTGTCACATGCATGCAAGCATTAACAAACTATATTTTATTATTTTAACAACTTGTTAAAATAATCTAACTGGACTTGACTAGTTAGAACTAAGTCAACTGATTCTCTCATTATAGAACTCATACTTATTCCCTCAATCAATGGCGGAAATTAAGGATAAATTCCTCAATTAGTGGGACAACTCATGTGCATGCTCACAAAGACTTCAAATTCGAATTTCCTTAACTAATTAGCTCAATTGAATTAATTAATTAATATTTCCAACTATTGTTAAGACCAAAATTAATTTTACTTTCTATAGATAGACTAGGGACTGCTATAAATAGGAAGGGACACATAAATGCTATTTTTAGAACTTTCTATTTTTAGCAGTTTCACCTCTCACCCAATGTGGCCAATGACCTCACTGGCCAAATTGCTATTTTTAGACATGCTATTTTTAGTAGGTCTATTTTTAGCACATTCTAAATTTAGCATTTCTTGCTGCACACTTTTCAACACTCCCTCTCAACAAGAAAGGCTTTCTCTCAAACCCGATCGTATAACTCTGGAATGTTCTGCATGCAACACATATACCTGGTCCACTTGCTCCAACAACACTTAGAACAAAAACACTCCCAACTGACCACTCTGTTGGGCTAGAAACACACTTTGATGTTGAAGCTCTACCTGCTGCTAACAAGTGCTCCCTCTCTAACATCTACGCTACTGCAACATCTCCATGCATCTCGCACCATTGCACACCTCTCTGTGCCACCTAGCACTATGCAAAACACTTGTGCCTCTCACATTGTTGCAGCCTACTAGCTATGTGTTGTCTTGGGATTCCCTGCACTGTCACTCTCTCTGCCGCTCCATCCGCATTTGTCTCTACCCAATCAGTCAGTTCCTGCTACTCCACATCGGGGCTCCTGTAGCAAGGTCTCATCTAAGAGGTTGTGTACCTCAAGGATCCTGCCCCTCCTCCTTGGGACGATCACTCTATATTTCCCCACCTCCTACCTAGAGGTATGGCTGCATGTGATCCCTCAACCCACCTGGCTTGAAGTTTCCCCCTACTAGAGGTCTCTACATGAGTAGATGTCTCTACTCTATCTCCTCTCAGCTTCCCTTGTTGTGGCTGCTCCACAACCTCCTGAAGTTACTGCACTAATCGTGGCTCCTCCACAATCGTCTGAGACTTCTTCTGGCTCTGCATTTTGAGAGGTAATATACCCTCCCTCTCAACCACCAAGTCTCCATCAGTTTCCTTACTACTCAAGGCTTTGCATGCATCTTGAACCTCAAGAGCATACAGGTTCTCGACCCGTGAACCAATCTGCTTCACCTGTCTAGTGATGATGTGTCGAAAGAAAACCTTTCCCTTACTGAAGACTACATCATAGTCTCTATCTTCCAGCATTGCGATCGACACCAAGTTTCTCTTCAGTCTTGGTACATACTTGACATCGGTCAAGGTAAGGCGAGATCCATGCTCCCTCTGAAAAATAACCATGCCTACACCTGAGACACTATACTTCTCATCTTACCCATCATATGAGTATCTGGAGATCTTCTCCTCCAAAGTACTAACAAACTCTTGTCGCGGTCATGGGAAGAAGCTCACTGTTAAGAAACAACCACTTCCCACCATGGATGAAACCATGCATGCGAAGAGTGTGAAATCCAACTCAAACTGTGAAGCAAGTGCCTCACCTTCAGATCCTTCCCCGGATCCCTTCTTGGATTTCCTCCGTGGACAATTTGCAGCATAATGGCCCACCTCATGACAACGAAAGCATTTCACTTTCGATTTGTCAACCTTCTTCCCATCATTGGAAGAATTGGATTCAGAAAGAGAAACCTTCTCCTTCCTCTTCTTTGCCTTACTCACTAAGGCATAGTTCTCCTCATCATGCATAGATGAAGAACTGCCTCTGGTGCTTCGTCTAATCTCCTCCTACATCAAATCCGACCATAGTTGTTCCCAATCTGGTAGTTTCTCCCTTCCATTCACCGAGTCCTGGTAGCTATGCCAGCTCTTAGGAAGGCCAAGGAGTGCTAGACTCACCATATCCTCATCCAATGTCACAACCCCTACACTGGCAAGCTCATCCCTGCATGTGATGAGCTTGGTCAGATACATAGAGATCGTCTCATCCCTTTCACACTTGATCATTCGAAGTTTGTCCTTCAGTGCCAGCTTCCTCTGATCACTGCTATTGTGATATAAATATTTTAATGTTTTCCACATTGCATGCAGAGTCTCATTCCCATGGAGGCTCGAGACAATGTGATCTTGCACTCCCTCCAAGAGAATTCTCCTAGCTCTAGCCACACACTTCCTCCATTCCACCTGCTCAGTCTTGTCAGTAAGCTTAGGGATTTCTTGATCAATGAAACCCTTAAGACCATTATCTTCCAAAACTACCTCCATGTGATCCTTCCAAGCTATATAGTTTGAGCTGCCATCAAGAGCATACTCAAGCCTCAAACCATAGAATGCCATCGATGAAATAGATGTGATAAGAACTTGAGATCTATATCTTGAATAATAAACTTTGAATTTCTCCTGCTAGTATATTGTTCTTGCTTGATCTCCTATGCTCTGATACCATGTAGAAATTTCACCTGTAGAACAAACCAATATATGCAATGTCCTAAAGCATAATACTTGTTCTACTTCTACAAAACATTAAGCGGAAGCATAATCGAATTCATGAGAAATATCAAGTAGAAACATGCATAACTGATAAGAAGGAATCAATCACACATAACACATAATATATCACTAGGGAAAGCACCAGCATAAAATCCCAACTCTGTGTTATCAATCAAGTGTAGATCCTCAACAACATACAAAAAGAATTAGCTCAATAGCTATCCTGCTCTCTCTTTAATTAGAAGATCCCAAGGGGATATCAGCCAACCAGTAGAGGTAGATGATTCGAGGGATGAGCAACCCCCACAATTAGAAGGAGAAGAAAATGAGGAAGGCATGCAAGAAAATGATAAAGGAGAAACGAAGGAAGAAACCGAGCAATCTGAGTAGGAGGAGGAAACAGAGCGGCGTGAAGGTAGCCCATTGCAAAATCCATTGAGAGAAGATGAATTGGCCAATATGAGCGAGTATGGCCAACCCCTCATCCCACCAGACCTCCATGTTGAAGAAGAATCAAAAGAACACTCTGCTCAGGATAAAAATGCACCCGAGGAATTACATGACGAGGAGGTAGAAAAGGAAAGTCAGCCAGTTCATGATGGAAGTATGACATGAGAGAAAAGTGATACAGAGGAGGAACAATCGATTCCTAGCCAGACTACGCCAAAAGAAATTCTGGAAGAAGAGGTGGCAGAAAAAGAAGTCACCCAGGAAACAACAAAACCAGCTAGGGTTCTTTCCTTTGAGTAACCCGAGCAGAGCAATGAGGAAGTACCCCAAGAGGAAAACCAGGGAATTGGCCAAGATAGCAATCCAGGCCCAAGAAAACAGACAGTTGTTCCTTCTAAGGAAGCAGAAGAAATCAAACAATTACGAAAAGAATAGAAAAGGTTACTAAATATGATAGCTCAACTTCGGCAACAAATTAGGATTCTGAGGATAAGAAATAGAACAAAGAGAACTTCTGGGGAAACACATGTAGCTACTCCGGTGAAACCCCCCAAGAAAAAGGTTCGAAAGACCCTTGTTCAGCTTGTTGTTCAAAATCCTGCTGAGGAACAGTCTGTTGTTCAAATTGCTGACGAAGAGCAGCCTGTTGTTCAAACCGTCGTTGAAAAATGGTATGTTGTTCAAGAGCAGACTGCTGTTCAAAAGCAAAAGGAACATCATTCTACTGTTGCTCATATTGAAGTACAAACAGATGATATATTGACCGAGGACAAGGAAGTTCAGACATAGCCACAACCCTATGAAAGGATGCAGACTATGAATACAAGGCAATGCAATAAGAAGATTCAGGGAACCTCCCTCTCACCACTACCATGTGGGATAGTGATCCGAGGACAGTAACCCCATGAGAGGGTTTGATGCAAGCTCAACAAACAACAGAAAAACTCGCAGAACAAACGGTCCCTCGGGAAAGGTATGAAGAATTACAGTAGCAGCTAAGGAACGTCAACTTATCCGAAAGCCAGGCCTTTGAAGGATGGCGAAAGGAAGAAGAAAAAGTCACAAAGGTAACTCGTAGGTTAGATATAGTTATCAAGCAGATGGATACCTTATGCTCTTTGTACACTGACGTCCTAGCCTGTAGAGCCCTTGCTAAGAATTATGCCTTGTTTTTAATGGAACGATATTTGCAATTGAAAATAAAAGCTGTTAGAGCAGGCGCCCCTATACAAATTAATACCATTGATGATTTTATAAATTGTTGTAAGCATTATGGAGTGAAGGTTCAAAGATTACTGTGTGAATTCTATCTGCATAACCTTGTATTAGACCAGGACAGAGAGCAGAACCCCGGCCCTTTTGTTGGGGACATCCAATTGCAGGCATTTATTTCATTTGGGGTTAATCAAATCAAGTGGCTTAAATCCTATAATTCTTTCCAAAGACAAGAAAACGGATTAGACTTATGGGTAAGAGTTGAGCCTAGGAATCCAGTGCAGTTGTGGAGGGAACATAGGAACCTCATGGGAACTCCAGGTGTGATTGAAGCATTAGGGCCCATTCATACAACAATCAATCGGCATGGAATAGAATACTTTCTCACTATTAAAGACCTTGCCATTGATGCGGCTAAATTTCGATATTAGATCTGTAATCCGAATATCCAACTCAAGGAACCATTTAATTATGAAAATTTTAAGTTAGCTGCCAATCGCTTGCGCCTCTATGGAAAATTTATCTTGAGAGCAGGGCCATCCTGGTTAGGATATAGATATCGGAGTCCAATTATTTGGCACCCTGCACCTGGGTACCAAGCCCTATATGAGATGCCTGAGGGTCAAATCGGCCATTTTTTTGAACATCTAGTTAGGCATCATGGTTGTAGACCACCAAATGAAATCCCATCTCCAGCCTACTCCCTCACTGCCTTACACATCAACTACAATGTTTTCATGAGGGCATGAAAAAGGGTGAGCAGGGGGTTGTGTGGAGTACTAAAGAAGGTATATTTTTGGTGATTATTTTAGCTTCTTTTCACTAAAACTTACAAACCCTTTGCATCATGAGCTAGGAAGATAATGGGAAATCATGACAAAATCTATAAATATCTATATGCAACATGAAAATGCTAATAATCGCTATTTCTTATGCAGGAAAAGGCAAAAACGAAAGATTGTCGTTCCAAAGAAAAGGACAAGGCCAAGCTAACCACTGTCCCTTTGGCAGGGAACCATATGAAAACAAGGCGAACCAAATTAAAGCATATCAGCTAGGGAAAGGAAATGGAGATATTGGCTCGGTGCAAGGAAGTAAAGGGATTACTGAGAGTCAACAGTTTGGCAAATCCCTCTGGATCCTTTGATCCTGAGGGATCGCTGCTTTAACTATTTTTGCACCTAGACATCTCCGGCTTCGCAATTATAAAAAAGGACAGCACCATTAGCCTGGGGAGTAGTCTGTTATGTTTCTATGTAACTTTTCTTAAGTTTGAGACTTTGATCATCGACTCTTGTTGAGAAGTGATCCATTGTAATTATGTTTTATGCATTAATACAAACTTGGTTGCTATTTCATCTTTGATTCTGGAATAACTTCAAGCAGTGTACCCCTAGAGGCTAAGGGCCCGACCCTGGTGGAAAACTTACTCCTGTACTATTACTTTTGGTTTATGCGTGGTTTTGCTTATCAGCTCTATTCGGTAATCTGATATGTTCTGTTATCTTACATCATAGCTCTGTTACGTTTGAGTAATATCTTTTCTGAGACAGAACCATTATATTAACTTTGCAACGTATTACTGTTCCTTTAAGTGCTGATATAATCTTGCTGGTCTTTATAGAATACTGTTCCTGTTCAATTACAAAGTATCTGTGTTGTGCACTTATCCTTTGATATTACTGAATTCATCTTAGAGATTATATTTCCTTGCGATTGTTGAATCTATTAACGTTGTCGTTCCATTGCAAAATACAGTCATACTCTTTATAACTAAGATTGAATATTGGATTACCAAGATCAAATTACTATTAAGGTGTGTCGTGTGTTAAGTTGTTGTGCATGTATGTTTGACTTTCAAGCGTCGTTCTATAGTCCATTATTAAACAGTGTTGTTCTATTTCTGTGTGCTGCTTGATTCATCCTTAAAAGTAGGGGATTTCCATTTGATTCCTATAGGACATGATTTCTGCATTTATTCTTAAGGTATTGTTGTTTATTATGTTTGGTTGTTGTTACAATTTCCTAGTTGTTGTTCCATTTCCTGTTATTTGCGTTATTGATTGTTTTGGTGTGCAGAACAATCTGAGACTGTAGTGGGCATTGACATTTGCTGTTTTGTCCCCAGATCGACGATCTGTTCCTTGATTACTTTTGGTTACATCAGTTTCCAAAGGGATGGGTTATTGTCACTAGATCCTTGACTGATATATCGCTTATTTTTCCAAATGAATGATTTAGGCTTCAAGGTATTTTGTTGTAAGTAGAATTTCTTTCAAGCATCCATTTACTCTTGTATTTTCTTGAGCACTGTACTACTAGCATTACTCTGGCAGATGATAGCCTCAAACTGAGACACTCTTTGAAATAACAAAACATTCCTGAATTGACAAATTAATGTGAGGTAATTAGAGGTGAAAGAGACCATTTTTACGACTCGACACCAGGAGAGTCCTTGCTCAATTATTTTGATTGAGTCTACAGTTTCCTTCCAAACCACAGACGCTTGTGGATTTTTCTTGGTTGGCTTTCTGATCCACTCATCCAAAGGGGTTGGATCAATATAATTTATTTTTACCAACATTGTCCACAGATTTTCCTTTGTTAATAACCTCCATCCAATTTTTTCTGCCAAAGATGGGCCGAAAGATGTGAGATCTTTTAAACCGCACCCTCCCCACTCCTTTAGTCTAGCCACCTTTTCCCATGCCACCCAAGGGAGGACCAAGTCCCCTTTTGAATGAGCCCATATAAATATGTTGCATACTTTTCTTACTCTTGCTAGGATTCCCTTATGCACCCATGTAAGTGCCGCTAGTAGACAGGGATTTCCATGATTAAATATTTAATCAAAACTAGCTTGTCAACTCTTGATAACCATTTTTAACTCCAGTGTTTAATCTTGTTTTCAATTTTAGCCACCATCCAAAACCAGTCCTGGTTCCTATATTTTTTAGGCTTTAAAGGGAACCCTAAGTATTTGAAGCTGTCAGCCATATTCTTTTCCTCAAAAGGAAGGTCCTCTGCTATATTCCTAATCTCCATCCTAGTGAAACCTTCCAAAATAAGGGATGATTTATCTTTGTTGATACACATTCCCATAGCTTTAAGAAATAGCTCAAGGATAGATTTTAAAACCCTAGTTTCACTCTTGCTACTTTTACCAAAGAGAAGGATGTTATCTACAAACAACAAATGGGTTATATGTAGATTGATAGCCACTTCAACGCCCTTTATATCACCTCTTCTCCTTTCTTCAAGTATCATTTGACTAAGTCCCTCTATTGCTAGGAGGAAGATTAGGGGGGGGGGGGAGGGGGCATCCTTGCTAGATTCTCCTCTGACTATGAGAGAAAGGTGTGTTTTCCCCATTGATCAGAATAGAAAAACTAATATTAGTCATACATTCCATAACCCAATTTACGAACGCGATGTTGAACCCCAAGTGAGTCAGCATCATTCGGATGTACAACTAACTAATACGATTGTATGCTTTAGATAGGTCTATTTTCAATATAACAACTTTTCTCCGAGTCTTTTTTTTTATGTTGTGAATGGTCACTTGAGCCACACCTACTACTTCATGAATCTATCACCATCCAGGAACCCAGACTACTCTTTTGATATATTCCTTGAGAGGATCGGTTTCAATCTAACTGCAATTACTTTTGCAATTATTTTGTAAATGCAGTTACATAGTGATATAAGCCTGCAACCCTCAAACGACGATGGTTCCTCCTTTTTTGGGATTAGGGCTATGAACGTGGCATTCAAAGGTTCATAGATCGACCCTTTTACCCTGATTTCTTCGACAACTTCAGTCAATTCATTCCCCAAGGACTCAAAGAAATGTTGAAAGAACTCCACTGTCCATCCATCCGGACCTGGGATCTTATCCTTTTGCGATGACCTTAATATTCCTTCAACTTCCCCTTTAGTCACTTCCCTCATGATAGTCCCATTCTCCTCCTCCTCCAAATACCTTGGAAATTTTTGAGATGTCCTGACCACGTCAGCAATTAACACTTCTAAAGGGGCTTTGAAAATATTTTTGAAGTGATTCCTTCCCTACAGGGACAATGCCTAAAAATATTTGGCCTGAATTCCATCCTCCCATTTTAATGACCATATAGTATTTGAGTTTTTCCAACCTTTTGCATAATTTTGGAAATTTTTTGAATTTCCATCACATGCTGCTAGCCATATTTCCCTACTTTTTAGTCTCCACTATTCTTCTCTAATTACTAAAATATTTCTTCCGCTGGACTCCATCTATTTGATTCTATCCCTCTTGCCTTCATTCTCATATCCATCTTCTTCCAGGCTTTCTAACTGATCTAGTTCCACTCCTATCTGCTTTAGTTATTCCTCTTCTTTGATTTTGTTAAATATGGCCCATTCAATAGTTTCCTTCTTTAATCGCTTTAGATTTTCCATTAACCAATAAGCTTTTCCCCTATCCTCATTTGTTTCTACCAACCTCCAAGTATTTTTAAACATTTGTTATATGATTCCTCCTTGAGCCAGGATGGGTTGAATTTAAAAGGGGCAACCGACTTTTGTTTGGCCCTTTCATTTCAATCAGAATGGGGAGATGGTCTGAGTCTCCTCCTTCTCCCACCTAGTGTCTAAAAACTGGGGTCTTGGCCACCACTTCTTCTCTCAGGAGAAACGGTCCAGCCCCTTAGCCACCCTAGCTTCCCTTGTTCTCCTATTCCTCCAAGTAGGTCTGGACTTGATCAAATTAATTTCCATCAGTTTCCTCTCACTTATCTTGTTTAAGAAGAAATCAGATAGTGGGTTGGCATGTGCTAAGGGTCCCCATGTTTCTGAGAGGCCTAGGGAAAAATTTCGATCTCCCCCAATCACCAAATTCAGGTTCTCCATAAAAGACTTTGAAAACAAATTGTTCCAGTATGTCGCCCTATCCTGACATGGACCATAGATGTTTAGGATTAGAAAGTTTATGCACATCTCCAGAGAGTAAACCTCTACTCCTAGAGCCTGGTAAACTCCCCAAGAGGAAAGGACCTTCAACCTTCCCTCTTTCACTTCAGTGGTAAATCCCTTGGATTTGCCTTTGGCATCCAAAGCCTCAAAATTCCATCCAGACAACATTTTAAGTAATGCTTTACTAATCTCCTCCCCGATACCCAATGTTTCTTGCAGCATAAGCACATCAGGGTTGTAGGAATTAATAAAGGCCTTCAATGCCAATTTTTTAGGGGTATTGGCTAACCCTCTACAATTAAAAGACAAAATGATCATTTAGAACCAAGGGAGGGTTTTTGTGTTGCTCTAAGCACCCCTGAGATGGATAACCTTTTCCCATCGGCAATGCCAATCTTAGCTCTCAGTTGAGCCTTTGATATATTTGTATTTCTGGCTCTATATTTACGAGGACCAAATGGATTAGGGTGAATCCCCAACGCCCCCACAACCTCCCAGGGAATGAGTTTCTTTTCACGAGGTTTGAGGTTATAGTGGGATTTCATAGAATAGGAAATGTTCATACCAACTGCCTCTACACTAGACACCTGGTTTCGGTTCAGATGAATATCAGGAATGGAGGTAATGATATTGTCCAATTGTTCATCTACATTTTTAACATGTAAGTTATATGAATTCATAAGCCTGGAGGGACAAAGTTTGGAAAATGAATTGAGAAAACACAACAAGGAAGTATTGGGAGAGGGGATAGGATCCAGAGTTGTACCCTCTGGCTCAAGAGCTAAGCCCCTTCCATCTCCCTCCTTTGTCTCTAACCGATCCAACTCCCCCTGTTGTTCTTGTACTTTGTTTGCTTTCTACTCCTCCTATACTTCCACTCTTTCCATTGCATTGTCTTGTATTTTGTCTTCTTCCATCTATTTCCCCACGTGACCGCGATTTCCTTGTTTATGTCCTTCTCCCCTTGTACCTCTTCCACTTTTCCTTCCTTCCTCTACCTCCTTCTTCATCTGAACCCCAGAGGAGATTCCCTTGCCAGATGTCCATACTTGTGACATCTATGGCAACAAAAAGGGAGTTGTTCGTAGTCGATCATTTGTTTGTAAGATAAATCCCTATATTTAAGGTTATTTCCTATACGAATCCTTCCCTAGGGTTTAGACTGACAAGAATTCTTGCCAACCTTTTTTCTCCTGTGTGTGCAAAGGTCATATCAGCTTCCAGAAAACGTCTCAAATTGTTCTCAATTTTCCTGAAAATAGAATCAAACCAAAGAAAAGGAGGGAGCCCGGGAAGTCTTACCCAGACCGGGATTTCATCCACCTTCTCTCTCTAAGCATTGAAAAGTGGGTTCCACTTCTTAAATAGTATAGGATGTCTCCCAAAGCTCAAGTTCCTTCCTAAAACCCATTCTAGTGCTTCTTTCATAGTAAATTTGATCATGAATGAGCCCTTGGCAAGGGTCGAAACCTCGAAGGATTTGTCTGACACTTCCTTCCAATTATTAGTTGTCCATTCCTAGATGTAGTTTGTAGTATATTTTTTCCTTTTTCCCTTCCCACCAACGTTAGCTCCACTGCCTCCATGGCTTCATCGATCTGGAGATCGACTCCTAAAACCATATTTTCAACTTCCTATTTCTTCCTAATTAACTTTTTTTCCTTCCATTTTTCCCCTGTTGACCAGTGTTGCCCCCCTTCCCCACTCCCTAGTGTGGTCTCCTCCACATCGATGGAAACTTCCTGGAGTGGCTCAGAATGTCACTCCTTCCAAATTTTCTTGAGGTTGTCTAGACCTCCTACTTCAGCTTGTGCTACCTCCCCTACCAAGAATGGTGGCTCTCTTCCTTTCGAAAACCCCTCTGCCTCTATAAATCCCTCCCAATCTATAGTATAGGATGGGTCGCAATAAACCCCTTTTTCAAAATTTTCTCCCCTCCCTGCATCATGCGCCTTCTGGCCAACATTCAGATTCTTCCCCTGTCCAATTAAGCATGGTAATCCCACCAAATAGCTTAAATCGTGATTGAGGGTTTATCTTCTTCTGACATGCAAATGGATCTTGCATGCAACTGTGTTATCCAGCCATAACCCTCTCCCAGCTTCTGGCAAGCCCAGATCTTCCAAAAGGAAAGATTTTAGGCCCTCCTAGCCTTGAAGCCACAATTGCTGACAATATGTTCTAAACCCCCTGAATAAAATCTTTAACAAGCTAGGAAAATGATTACTTACTTGGAGGACCTTAGCATTTCGAGTAGCACAGTCAGGTTCAAGTAATAAAGCCCCCTGCCTACATTCTAGCTCCTTCCTTGCTCCCCAATTTTCCAGTTTAGTCAGACTTGGACTCTCCTCTAGAAGCCCTAACAATTTTCCCTATTTCCATCCCAATCCCAAACCACCTCTCTTCCCTCTTGGCAATTTAGCTGGACGAATATACCACTCGATATTCTGTTCTGTGACCTCCAACCCCCAAACTAAAAGTATATCCTTATTTTCAAGGTCCAATTGACAACATCTCGTTGTTTGACCATTTCCCTTTCCACTGTTTGCTGTTTTTAGGCACCCCAGAACCTGAAAGTTATTTCTCCTTCAACAGGCACGTGCAGTTTGTTAATGTCGGCAACACAACAATAATGCGGCACCATACAACAAAACCCAGCCTCCATCCTCTCGTTGTCGTAAATCCTTGTTTCACACAGTTCCCAAGGCAACTTTCCATGGTCAAGTCTCCCTCCACATGCCCTCCCTACCCTGACAACAGTTCCCATGTCATGCCATGTGTGAGTCGTACATCTTCGAGACTTCACCTGTCACCATCTCAATCCCTGCTAAACACCTCCTCCATTGCTAGGATTTTGAGCTTCAGACCTCCTACACATCAAAATGTTTGGCATGTGCACCTTTTCACTTTAATTTGTATCATACTTTAACCACATTTAAAATATAATTTTTTTTTTTAATGGAGTAGAAATCATAATTTAAAAGAAAAAACTTTTATTTGTTTGGTAGGAAAAAAGGGAAAAAATAGAAAATAGAAAATAGAAAATTTACTTTCAAAATGCAATTTATCTAACTATGTTATTTGTGTTTATAATAATATTTATAATGCTAATTTAATTCATAAATTATTGCATTAAAATGATAAAACTAAATTGATTCAAACTTTATTATAAATCAAACATACATTAATGTATATATCTAATAATTACAATTTTAATTTCCCTTTTTTCATTGGTAAGTTAGAGAGAGATTTATATTAATTTGAAATAAAAACACACAATGATCCTTTTGTGATTGTTGGCTTGCCATTAGGGAAACTAGAGCAAGTGGCATAGAATGATTTATTTTGGCCAAGTAAATAAGAGTCTTAAATATCTCCATCGTCTTACAAAAATGTAATAAGAGTCTTAAAATGTTTATAATATACTATTATATTGAACCTTGTCATGTCCTAGGATCGTTGTCTTTTGACTTCTAGTATGTAAAACAAAAATTATAAGAGAAAACATTTAGCTGCATGGGTAACCCACTTGAATTGTATTATGTATCTCTGCATCCTCCTCGAAATTAGAGAATTGTAGATTAGTTACCTTCTTGGCCAGCATTGGGACTTTTCATTGATATTTTTCAGTTGCGTCTACAAATCATCTATATTGTGCAATATTTCTTGTTGAGCTTCTAATCGTCCAATAAGTATTATGCCCATTATGGTCTTTATTTTCCAATATAGGTCTATAGTATGGATGTATCTAATTTGTCTAATGCATGCATTTCTTATTTTGGGAATCCAACTGCCATCCTCTTCCTCCACCTCAACATCTGAAACAAATCTTCTCCACCCTTTCTTTCCACTTTGCATTTTTGATTTCCCTCATATTCTTTGTTGGAGTATTTTCCATATAAGATGTTGCAGAGCATTCTTCCACCTTTTGTTCTCTCAGATAAGGAGGGTTTTTATTGCTTTGACAACGTCAATGACCTGCTGACACGCTGATTCTTAGCATTGTAGAACAAGGGAGGGGACTCTAGGGTTGACATGCAATGTGAGGGAGAAAAAAAGAGACAGAGGTACATGCTTCCCGAATAAGGTGTACAAAAAAAACACTGAGTGCCACATGAGAGGAGCCAAATGATGAAAAAGGTTTATATAGTTAGAACTAAGAATCAGAGGGAGGAATGAGACCCCCAGACTTCCTAAAATAATAAGCGAAAGAGATAAATAAGAATTCCTTATGATGGTTAAAAGGGATGCTAGCAGGCACTAACAAAAAGATAATTTGATATTTAAAACCCACTGAGAAACATGAATAGTGAGAGTAACCAAAGAGTTTCGCTCCACTTGTGAACTAGAGCATAAAACCATAGACCCAAAAAGAATCTTTCCATGCAACCATTTAGGAAGAGACTTGAGATCCTTAATAAAATGATAAGCAGAAGGGAGATAGAAGAAGCACTTAATTAAGCCAAGAGGGTTGTTAGCAAGCTCCAATAGGATGACACATTTAATTTTCAATTTAAAACCCATGGAGGAACCAACATATTGAGAATAAAACAGAGAGAGTCACTTTGTCTAGAACCATAGCAAGAAAGCACAAGCCCAGAGAGACACTCTTCTTACAACCATTCAAGAAAAGGCTGAAATTGTTGACACCTAAATAAACCACACTGCATAAAAGATAGCAATGCCAAGTGATAGAATATAATGTCAAATCAATGAATGTTCTCTTCCCAGTGTCCTTTTAAAAATGCTAATATCCTAGAGAACTCCTCATTCTAACCTATGAGAGGCTAGCTATCGTTCCTAAAGCATGTGCTATGATGATTTATTAAGGGAGAGGTCACCAATCCACGTCTTCCGAGAAAAAAAAAAAAAAAAAAAAAAAAAAAAAAAAAAAAACAAAAACAAAAACAAAAAACAAAAACAAAAAAAAAAAAACAAAAACCAATAACCACAAAATCACATGCATTAACCTTGCTTTGAGGGGTATATCATTAATCCCCCTTCATTTTGTGACCACTTTTTTTAATAAGTGTAAATATTTCCATGATATAAATTAATTTTCTATTTTTAAAAAATATTTCTTGATCTTAATTTTAAAAAATATGATAATATTTTTTTCACTCTGATATCTTTTATTATATTAATTAATTTTATTCTATAATTCAATTCCAGTATGTTTTTTCAAGGAAACAAGTAAGGGTGTTTTTATTAATAAAAGATGGGATTGGGCCCAGAACCATTACATAAATTTTCTAAGACAAAAAAACAAATCTTTGACATAGTAAACATTATGTTTACTACCTCTTGGGTTGGATAACCATTTCAGATAAAAAAGATGACGAATATATACTCTACAAAAGGACCCAAGGAAGAGGCAAAATTTACATACCAACATAATAACACATGAGATTTAACATTGATTGATCACAAAATACCAAAAACTATCTCCACAAAATGAGGTCAGAGTTCACCATGGACCACACAATAATTGCATTAAACTCCCTGATGTGGCAAGTCCTCTTTCTTTGTGCAGGAGCTCCAGAGCGAGAACCTCCAATTGCCAGACTCTCGAATGGAGTGGAGGAGACTTCCCACATAGCCACACAAGCACTAAGCAAATGAACTTCCTCCCTCAACCTATCCATCGAATTCTCCATATCGACATGATGTGATAACAACTTTGCCTCCAAGAAGAGCTGCAGGGAACATCTTTTCCTCTCAACCATGTCTTAGAGTTTTACAATTAAAGCAAGCAAGCATTGGATTGCATCCAAAAGTCTATCAATCACTGCAACTACATTGAAATTTTCGGGTCAGAGTTGCTTTCCATCATGGAACAAGGGCCCGAATCCCTACTACCCTACATAAAGAAATTAACTCCACCAACTTCTGAAACCAGGCATGGCAATTGAGAAAGAAGAGGAGATGAGACCCAACTACCAAATTTAAAGGAGTTTACACCACCAACTTCTGAAACCAGGTAAGGCAAGATTGAAGACAATAGGCCTAAGAGATTTGATATATAATTGAAACTAGGACCCTGACACGAGCCATCCTACATCGTATAAACCCAAATCTCTGTGATAATCTCGTCGGGAGAAGAAAACAATTATGGGAGAGCAAGGCCAGACAGGAGAATTAACTCCATTTTCACGCACAGAGCATTGAATATCGCAACCGAGGAGTTAATCAATAACTCAAGACAAAGGCAGAATAAATGGACATGACCATCGAGAAGGAAAGATATTGAAATGTGATGCCACATGTACAGAGACCTTTGACACCAAGAGTGATCCATGCAAATCTGAAGCCGAGTATGGGAGACGGTTGACTAGAGAACAAGATGGAGATGTGCCTAAAGATCCACTTTGAATCAAAATTGATTACTCCTCGAGAAACCCATCAAAATTAGAGGGAGGAGAGAGGAGAGGGAAGATCTCTCCCAATCTATCATAATATAACCTAATATGCCTATCATTATTAAGGAATTGGGGAGAAGCCCAAACTATGATTCATTTCGATTACATTGAGGGTCATAATGGCACCTTCTTTTAGCAGGCTCGTCAGCTACTGAGTTCAAATGTTTATAAACATGAAAGAAATCCACTTGTTCAAATTGAGAGATTGAGGCAAGGATCCTTAGACTTAATGTGGAGGATTCACAACTCATGACCTTCTTGGTTTTGGTACACTAATGGATGGCAAGCACAGAGTCCCCAAAAATAGTTATCTTGGAAATTTTGTGTTCATTCACAAGCGCCAATCCCTTCCACAAGGCTAAGTATTATGCTTGATTGTTTGTCGCTATTCCAAAACCCCAAGCGGATTAGGAAACTTGTCTACTAACGCCACAAATTTGCTTGGACGACATTTCTTGCCAGAATTTGATTAAAAAAAAATTCAAGAAATCAAAATGTTGGAGTGTTTGAATTGTTTTTTGATTTTGGAAATGGATTTAGCACCATCAAGAACCCTCGAGGTACCCGAATCCTGAAGTTTAGCAGTTGTAACCTAAATTTTCAAAAAATTCTACCAGATTTTGTCATAATCTTATAGAATTTCCATTATTTTCCAAACTAATTTATGAACTCTTTAGACTACGCTATTTTTTCATTAATACCAAAAATAACCCCTCCCATTCATACTTCTCCAAAATTCTAATAAACTTAACTTATACTATTATACTCTTTAGACTGCACTATTTTCATTAATAAAAAAAATAACCCACCCATTCACGCCTCCCCAAATTCTAAAAAACTTAACTTATACTATTTTATCTTGCTCCCACACAAACTTTTAAACTATTATTTTAGAAGCAATTACAAGTGCACAATTAAAATATATGTATACGTCCATATCAAAACATTAATCTTAATGTCAAAGTTATAAGGTAGAAGCGTTCCGACCCCATCAACACGAAACATTTACGTAATCTTTTAAAGAAAAGTAGAAATGAAAACTTGAAACATTTAGTCGTTGTTCAGTTTAAAGAAAAGTAGAACATTTAATGGTCGTTCAGTTTACACGTGAGATATATCTTACGTCTGGGAATACGTGATCCTATGGGAATACGTGATCCTATATGAGTGTAGTAGGAGGCGGAGGAGTTTTCCAGAAAATTATGGGAATTCTGATTCAATAAGGTAGAGAAGTTGCTTAGAAAATTATTGAAATCTTTTTATCTAAATTCCAACTACTACTTTTAGTCGTCAAGACAATTCCTCCCTCCATCCTAATCCATATCAATTAAAATTATCAGATATGACGTCTGCATTAGTTGCCTGTAATTTTGATACAACTTACCAAATGCGCCTTTGAAACCACTAAGTCAATGGGATAAAAGGTTTTATATGCATTTCCACTTAGTTTTTAATTAGAAGTTTAAAAAGGTTTACTTATCATGAGTATCACGTCCATATATATATATTAAAAATCTGACTTTTATAATTATTTTGGGCTAAAGGATTTTTACAGTTACCAACTGTCATTTAAGGGAAGTTAATTCTATTTATATCTATATCTATACACGTGAAAAGTTTCAAGTTTATATTTATTTTTTGGGAATGGTTTTTTACACTTACCAATCATCATTTAAGGGTTTAATTATATGTCTGTTTTTTGGTGAAAAGTTTGAATTTTATATTTATTTTTAGGGAAAGGCTTTCTATAATTACCAATCATCATTTAAGAGGTTTAATTTTATGTTTATTTTTATATTGAAAGGAAAATAATTGTTAATTTAATTGGGTTTAGTGAGTGTATAGAATGCTATTTTTCTTATTTAAGGTTTTTTTAAACTCAATTGTTATTGTTTTTAAGTGTTTTATTTTATATATTATTATATGATATTTTTATTTATTTCTTACATAATTGTAAGAAATAAGAAAAAAAATATTTTCAAAAATTAACATAAGAATATAATATAATATTAATGGAATGCAAACTTGTGAGAAAATCAAACATATATGTTGTTTATTGCTTAAATGAATTTCTATTCTTGTAGCAACTACTATTTGGTCATTCAAATATAACTTTATATTTCTAAGATGAAACCTCTCTTATCTTCATATAGAAAAGAATAATGACAACCCAAATATTGTGAGTGTTTATGGTTATGTTGTCCATATATATATATATATATATATATAGTAAGCAAAATTTCATTATATTATCAAAAATTTACATAGAGTATAGTCTTTTGAAAACATTAGCAGACCTTGTTTGAATTAAATAGGTTTAAAAAATAAAAAAGACCTTTCTAATTGAGAGTGAGCTTGGGAGAGACCATCTTCCCTTATGTGGGAAACTAGATGGTATCCTTGATTGTCATGGGATCAATGTTTAACATCAAAAGACCATACGAGTGCAAAAAGAACAACAAAATAACTAAACTTAGGAAGGTCTTTCTTGGATATTGAAGTTCATGGTGAAAGTTACTTGAAGGGATCACCATGTCCTTCCAACAACTAAGGTTGTCTCTCCCATTCAACGAGTGTCCCTCCAATGCTAATGTTGGCCTCCTTCTGTAGTACCTCCCTCGTCTATGTGTTCGCGTTGACTACCTTGTTGGCATTAGGTTGCTCCTTCATCTCATAACCTGTTGTGTCTAATTTTCTTATTTACTTCTTTCTCATGTGCATAGATCCCAACTTCACAGGGTTATGCGGCATTGCTCCTTGAAAATTTAAGTATGGGGAACTCGAAGAAGAGGGGTCCAAATTGTCCGGGGAGTTGGAGGAAGCTAGAGGAAGGGTGGAGGAGGGAATATAATTCCTAGAGCTCCTGCTAGAACACACTTATCCATTTGAGATTGAACCAGGTGGATGTCTAAAGTAGTGATTCAGCCTTCCACAACACACATAACCTCCGCCTAGTACTTCATGTGTCGTTTTAGAAGATTCCTAATCACCCAATGTCCGTCACAAATATTTCTTATCTCCTGAGCTTCCATTGCGACGATCATTCATCTGATGTGCCGAGGGAGGTCTTTGTTGAATTGTTCAAATCCTTAGCCATGCCATGGAGGAGGAGGTTGGAGGCCTCTTCCTCTTCCTCCTCTTCTACACGCTCACGTTCTCCAATCATAACTATTTGGTGAGAATTATCAATGCCAGCACCTCTAAGCTTTGTGTCCTTTGCAACTCTACATATGTGAGAATGATTAGCCACCTGCAAAGCTCTGTGTATTTTGGAATAAGCAACTATTAGAGGAGTAAATCCTGGCTTCACATCCCAAGTCAGAATTTATTGCAGTGTCCTCAACATTTTTCCACCCCATCTTGTGCATTAAATGATGTCTACGAGAATGAAAAATGGGGATTTCCACCATTACCTGCCTTTAATGTGTTAAGGCCTACTAGAATGAGGGTCATCATTGTTGCTAGATGTCGATGGGGCACTTGGATCCAGGGTTATATTGTCTATAAATTATTAACATGCATAAGAAGATTTAAAATGGTAGGGGGGGGGGGGTAGCAGAAGGAGGTTAACAAACCTAATTGAAAGTTTTTACCTTTAGGGTAATGGGTACGCTTCCTCTTCCATGACCAATGCTCTCCATAAGCATAATCCATCTTAGCACATGCTCAACATACAACAATGTATTCTAGCACATGGATTGTGTGAAAAATGCACATCCCTTTTTTTAATTGATACAGATACCCTAGAAAATATATCTTGATTAATCACACTCACAAATATTCAAGCACGCATCTCCTTTTCTTAAACATATTCAGGTCCATCCATTGTAGCATGAACCATTGTGATGCATTTGACAACCTATACCAAGTTGAAGAATAAAGGGAACAATGAAGAGAGATATCTTATCGGGAAAGTCAATCGTCTCCCATGGTCATCACACCAATGAATTACAACAAAAAAAGTGAGTTGCATTTCAACGACCTAGCATGAGGAAAATGTGCAAGGTCTTTGCATAGTTCTAGCATGACACATGGCATAAATCAACTATATAAAATTTTAAAATTGTATAAAAACCAACATGCTAATATGAATACGATATGTAACATTCACACTTATAAATATAAAAGTAGAAAGAAAATTTAGGAAAAGAATGTTGATTATATGTATGTATGTGTATATTCCATGGAAAATGTCCTCGTCAAAACCCTCCAAGCACTTGCTCACATTCCATGATGGCATCCAAAATGAATGCTATTGAAATATAAGATATACTCCTATCTTAAAGAAACTTTACCAAATTTCTATAATCTCCACCATAAAATTGGTTAATTAAAACTCACTCACTGAACTTTAACACACATCGACAAAAATCTATATAACCTGAAATATTTTAAATACCAAAAAAATTGTATTTCAAATTATTTTTAATCTTTCCTAATATATTAATAAATATTACATTAAATTAAATTAAATTAATAAATAAATAACTTAACAAATAATACTATTTAATCTTTATTCTCCTCATTTTGCTAAATAACATCATGAAACTATATCATAATATATATTATAATGCTAAATGTCTTCATAGAATTATTTATCCTGGCCAATAAATAAAATTAATTAAATCCTACCTTCATTTGTTGACATTTATGAATGGGCAAAAGTGTTGCTCTAATGTGATGTAAATGTGACATAGTTATTATATATGATTTTTTCAAAAATCTAATTATAAGATTTAAATTACTCTATTCATCACTAAAATATTAAAGATAATAAAAACTATTTACCTTTCACTATTTTCATATAATGTGAAAATTACCAAATTGGCCTAGAGTATGTAAACTGCTTTTGTTTGGCTAAGAGCTCATCTTCCTCGGATGTAAGGACACAAGACCCAGAGGCATCTGGCAGGACTGAAAACCTGCTCCCTTACGGACCACCAGCAGGTAATTACAGGTGGCGTGGTTTTCCTATTTAACTATGATGAGTCAAACTGACATTCGTGGTTAGCAGCCAGAGATAATTGTCCTCACTGTTGGTTTTTGACACCTGAATTGATAGATTTTTCCACTTAAAGGGAAAAACGTGAAAACTACCAAAAGATGAAAATAGCCATACCTACTATAATAATAAGATCTGAGAACATTTTGTATTCATATGGCTTCAATCACATTGATCACAATACTCTGTACTGTCACCTCAATTAAAATCAAGAAGTTGAACCATACCTACCATAATGATAATAAGATTGGATAACATTTTGTATTCATGTGGCTTCAATCACATTAATCACAATACTGTGTGCTGTCACCTCAATTAACATCAAAAAGTTGAACCCACTGACAAATTGATTCCTCAATTTATTATGATCACTTAATCATTAAGCGCACTTTTCAAATTTTTGTATTCCCAACGCAATGTTGTTGTTTACAATGTGCTTGTGCTCGTGCTAAAAGGAAAGCTACTGAGTGCCAACTCTCCTCTCGTCACAATTAGAAAAATGTAATTAATTATGTGGGGTGTCTTTTTTCTAATAGTCACTATGTTTATCTATGGTTGTGACTTCAACACGTGTTATTATTCTGGTTCATTTTGTTACGAATACAATGATGTAAGCCATAATAATATTTATAAATTCATATCTTTTCAATAATTGTTCTGGTTCATTTTGTTACGAATACAATGATGTAATAAATAATAATATTTATAAATTTATATTTTTTTAATATTTTAAAATTTATGTGATAGATTTTTATTTTTATTTTTATTTTTTTTTTTGTAATTGTACTATGGAGCATGAAAGTCAAAAGAAGCATGATAGTTTTAAAATTAGTTTATACTTTGCTACAAATTATTAGATAATATGCTAATATATGAATATTAATTGATAAAGTTTTAGCTATCATTTTTCTTGCGGTAAGCTTGCATATGGTTTGAGCTTCTCTCTTGTGCATATATATGAAATGAAATTTTATAGAAGATGATTTAATAATAATTTTTAATTCATGATTTTTTATTCATTTCAAATTATCGTTATATTTTTCTATAAATGTGTTCAAATGCTAAAAATTATGGTGCATGTGAAATACTACATAAAGAATCAAGGAAAAAATAATACAAATATGACACAACACAAGTTTCCTATAATTAGTATGATAATTTCAAATCTAGTTGTGTTGAGAGGCACACCTAGGTCCCCAATTTCAAATCGGTGTGTTTAGAAGAATAACTAGGTTTCAAACCTCAATTTTCCAAATTAGGTCATGGTGGTAAAAATCGTCTTGTGAGTTGATTCGTCCATTTTTTCCACTCTGAAAGCATCAATATGGATTAAAAGCAATATAAATATCCAATATGAATCATACCTCACCATTATGGGATGTTTTCGGCCCCAAAAATCTTCTGTTGAATGATTTGAGAAATTGTTTCCTCCACCTTCTCTCAGGTGTACCATTTAATCTTTCCTAGAAGATATCTTTTCAACCTAATTTTCCAAAGGTCATGTTGCCTCTATCTTGTAGTTATGGACCTCTTCTACAAAGCGATATCCTCTATCAACTCTACTTGAATATCTAGTTCCAAATCTTCTATAGACGGTAGGACTTATTCCTCTTCCTAATCTAGCATGGAAGGCTCATAGAGTTTCATATTCTCTACATTCACCACTTAGTAAATGCACATGTATGGGTGTAGATTGAGTATATAAGAATTATCTCCCACATTTTCTTGTATCTCAAAGGGACCATATCACAAAGCCTTGATTTTCTTGCCAGGACCTTGTAGTTTCTCCTTGTTCAACTAACAATACTCTGTCTCCTATCCTGAAGGACTTCTATATTCTATGTTGATCATGCCTAGCCTTATATTTTTCCAATAAATTTTGTAGTTTCTCATGTACTTATATATGGATTTTCCTGATATTCTCAATAATTTTTTCTTCGCTTAAGGAATCCCCTATAAGATCCTCCCTCACTCCTCTTTGTTTCCCATGTGCAATATCCAAAGGCGAAGGAGGAAAATATCCAAAATAAGTTTCAAATGGGAACTTACCAGTAGAAGAGTGGACTTGTTTGTTATACAAGTGCTATATATATACAATATTTTCATTCCAGATCATTAGATGCTTCTAATTATAACCCATCAAAATTTGCACCAAAGACTTGTTAACTACTTTTGTCTAACCACCTATCTCTGGATGGAATGTTGTAGACCTTTCCAACTTTGCTTCTATCTTATCCCACAATGTAGCACAAAAGCAATGATAAATCTTGTGTCCTTATCTAAAATGATGTTCCTTGGTTTCCCAAAGTGCAACCAAAATTGTTCAAAGAACAAGTTCGTTGCTTCTTTTCTATTGATGGTATTTTAATGAGGCATGAAAACACACATCTTGTTGAACCTATCAACTACCACAAACAAGTATCCATGTCCATTCTTGGTCGTTGGAATACCTCCCACAAATTCCATCGAAATGATTTCCTGAGAATGAGTGGGTATAGGTAAGTGGTGATATAGACACTATTTCATGTTACTAGGTTTGTTGGTACAACAAAGCATGAACCCTCTTATGAATGTAACTACATATTCTTGCATCTTGGGTTAATACAAATACCTCTACAAGTTAGTCATTGTATAAAGTGCCATGCAACCTTGGAGGTGTGAAAATCTCTAATTAGTTGGAATTTGTCACCTTGGAACACATAAATTATCCTTCTTGTAGAATAACTCATCCAGGATATAGTAGTAAATTGTGTTATCACCATCATGCACATGACTTTGGTTCTACAACTACTGAAACACCTTTTTGAATTCCTCATCCTCTAAACATGCCTATCTGTATGGATCGTGGGTGAATGGCTCCATGTGCATAAGAGTTATTAAAGTTGCGTTATTTGATGTGGGTTGCCTTGAAAGCTTGTCGGCCAACTTGTTTGTGTTTTCATTCTTATACTTGAACACTAAATGAAAATGTTGTAGAAATCCCATCCACTTGTAATGTTTGGTCTGCGATAGCTTACACTAGGCCTACAATTACTATAGTGTCTTGTGATTTTTGAGTGATAAATAGGGTCTTTTTAACCTCTATTTACCCTACATTAATTATCAATCCAGGTACGATTTTTTATCTCAAAAGTGTACTTAGTCTGAGGCAGTCACTTGTTCAAGAGTAATGCTTGCAATATAGTGCTTTGCAAAAGTAAATAAATGTTGGAAACAAACTCTAATTGTAATGGCAAGAAACTTAAATGCTTTGTAACTAAATCATTCACTCAAGAAACTACAACAATCATCAGTCAAGGATGCAGTAATAATAAATCTTTCCCTTATAAACTGATGTAAATGAAAACCAATCAAAGGCAAGATCTCCGATCTGAGAACTTAGATAGCAGTAGTCAATGTTCATTACAATTGTAGATATTTCTATCCACACCAAAGAAAATACTGGAAATAACAATTCAATTAGAAGAAAAGGAACAACAACTAATCTGTTGAAGAGATCGAACAACAAATCTTAATCTACAGGAATGAATTAAGCAGCAATCTTAACCGAAATAATTTGAACAACGATCTCTAACTAATAAAGGAATTGAACAACAATCTGAGAAAGGAACAACAAGCCTAAGTAAGTCTATGGAAATTGAACAACAAACTTAATCAAATGTAAACACACAACAACTATAGAATCAGTAATCTTATTCTAGCATAATGGGCATTAACCACAGTTATAATGGAACGGAAATTGCAGTTATAGTGGAACAGTAATCAAATGAACAACAATCGCAATTGTAAATAAACCGTAGCTAAATGAACAACAATACCAATTGGTAAATGAATAGCAATATCAATCTGTAAATGAACAACAATATTAATTTGTAAATGAACAACAATATCAATCTGTAAATGAACAACAATATCAATTTGTAAATGAACAACAATCTCTGAATTAGACAGTGCGATATTATTTCAGAATGAACAACATAACATTTTCAGTTGCAAATAATAATCTTTCTATCCAATTACTAATTCGATATAACAGAGCAAGTCAACGAAATGTTCAAAAATGAGAAATTATTGAATAAAGCAAGTTAAGGAAATGCAAAGGAAATCAAACCACACACGACTGTAATAAAAAAATAATGATACAAGAAGCAAGTGATCCACTAGGGTCGGACCCTTAGCTACCAGGGAAACACTGTCGTGGTTACTCCAAGATTAGAGAATGGAACAACAACTGAGTTATATTTTAAGCATAAATGGCAGAGTTACAGCTATCGCTCTTTAAAGAGAGTCGATGATCAAAGTTCAGATTACAATAGTAAATTCTACAAATCAACAATATTATCTACCCCTTGGGCTAGCAGCGTTGTCCCTTTTTATAATGGCCAGGCAGAAGTATCAAACATACAGATAAGTCTTGAGGTAGCAATCCCTCAAGATCAAAGGACCCTGAGGGATTCACCATATCTTTAATCTTCAATTATCGTTTTTTCCTCTTGCGCTGATACCATGTTTCTTCTTCCTTTTCCTAGTCCATGTGCTCCGATCTTTATTTCCTCGTCTAGATGCGGTTTCCTGTCAAAGGGACATCGGTTGGTTCTGCTTTGTCTTTTCCTCCGGAATAGTGATTTTCCATTTTATTCATTTTCTGCATAGAAAGAGACAATAATTAATCATTTTATATCAATAAAAAATCTCCTTAATTCTATCATAATCCTTTAACATATTACCATCTTAGAATGTAAAGAAGTTATGATTTAAAGGAAAAGATAAAGAAATAAATGGTAAATACATATCTTTTCCAATGCTCAACACACCCCCCTGCTTACCCTTTTTCATGCCCTCATGAAAACATTGTAATTGACATGCAAGGCAGTTAGGGAATAGGTTGGAGAAGGATTTTCAAGCAGAGGTCTAAAACCATGATTTCTAGCTAAGACTTCAAAAATATGCCCTGTCTGACATTCAAGCAATTCATATTGGGCTCTATACCCTGGTGCAGGATACCATATGATTGGACTTCGAAACCTACAGCCTAACCAAGACGGGTCTTCTCTCAAGATGATGTCGCCATAGATAACCAGGCGATCCGCAGCTAGCTTAAAATTTTCGTAATTGAAAGGCTCTCTGTCTTGGACATTCTGATTGGAAGTCTTGTATCGGAATTTGGTTGCTACTATGGCAAGGTCTTTGATGGCTAGTAAGTATTCTACCCCTTGTTGGACAACTGCTGTGTGAATGGGTCCCAATGTCTGGATCACACCATTATTTCTCATTAAGCTTCTATGCTTATTCCATAATTGCAATGGGTTTCTAGGTTCACCCCTTACCCATAGATCTAACCCATTCTCCTGTCTTTGGAAGGTATTATGGGCTTTAAGCCACTTTATCTGGTTAACAACAAAAGAGATGAATGCCTGAAGTTGGATATCACCCACAAAAGGGCTAGGGTTCTCTTCCGTTTCACCATCCAACACAAGATTATGCAAATAAAACTCACATAGCAATCGTTGGAATTTCACCCCATAATGCTTATAACAATTTATGAAATCATCAATAGTTTTTAGTTCTATAGGCACCCCTGCATTGACAGCCTTAATTTTCAATTGTAAGTACCTTTCCATCAAAAACAAAGCATAGTTTTTGGCAGGTGCCCTACATGCTAGAACATCAGTATATAGAGAACATAAGGTATCCATTTGACTCATAACTGTGTCTAGTCTATTGGTTACCTTTTTAACTTTTTCCTCTGCCCTTCGCCATCTATCGAAGGCCTCACTCCCTGATGCATTGATGTTCCTTACCTGCTGCTGTAACTTCTAATATTTCTCCAAAGGAACAGTTTCCTCTGTGAGTTTTTCTATCGTTTGTTGGGCCTGTACCAATTCCTTTTGAAGTTTCACTATCCTTGGATCATTGTCCATCGTAACTTTTTTGGACTAGAGATCTACCTGGATCTCCTTATTGCGACATCTGGTTCTTATAGTCCGTGTTTGCTTCTCATGAACTTTTCCGTCGATTGTGATGCTAGAGGACAATGCCTTTGTCTGGACGTCCTTATTACAGACTAGTGTGATTACTGTTTTGGCCTCTGCGTTTATAACAACGCATGCTATTCCTTATGATCCTGAATGATAATGGGTTCGGTTTGAGTCCATTTGGTCTTCCTTTTATGGGGTTTCACTTGGTTGGTTGCATGCTTTGCTCTAGGGGTTCTTTTTGAAATTTTCCCCATTTTTAGGACCCTTATTTGTTGTCTAAGTTGTTTAATTACATTTAGTAGTCTCTGTTGTTCCTTTCTAAACTTTTTGATTTCATTTGTTTTCTTCAAAGGAAAAACTGTTTCTTTTCTTGGGCCTGGGCTTTGTTCTTTAGGGATTGTACCCTCACCTTGGCTTATTTCCATGTTTTCTGCTTGGAACACTTCTTCAGTTTTCTTGTCCTGCTGATCAGGTTTTTTAGGGGTGGAAACCCTAGGTTAATTTGCCATTTCTTGGATGGTTTCTTCCTCTACTTCTTCTTCATCATTCATTTCCCTGGATGCACTCTCACTGTGAGCAGAGTGTTCCTATGATTGTCTTTCCTATTCATCCTCATCGTTCATTTCTTCAGATGCACTCTTATTGTGATCATAGTGCTCCTGTGATGGTCCTACCTCAATATCGAGGTTAAGTGGGCTGTGGGGTTGGATGTATTCCCCCATGTTGGCCAAAATTTGGGCCAATTCGTCTTCTTGCAGAGGGTTTTGTAATGGGCTTCTGCTGGGTTGCATTGTTTCCTCCCCTTCTTCCTCATCGGAATGCTTAGTTTCTTCTACCGATTCCTCTTCTTAATTTTCTTCTAATTCTTCTTCTTCATTCCCCTCCTTCAAGTTGGGGGGGTTGCTCGTCCTCTGAGTCATGTATTTCTACTGGCTAGCTACTATTTTCTTGGGGATTTCCCAACATTCCTCTGCTCTCCCCAATATGACAAATTGTCTTCGTTTTTGCGGTCTAATTGATGTGCTAGCAATGCTTTTTCATTTTGGGGCTAGCAAGTCCAATCCCCCATCTATTGAGAAAACCAATTCTTCCCAACTACTATGTTATTGGGCGAGACTGTAACTGACTATTAGCCAAATTAAACCCTGATGACTTACTACTAATTCTACATGACGATACTTCGGGCAGCATCATGCAATAGAGAATTTAAGTATGCGGGAAAATTTATAGCACATTTTTGTTTTAACACAACTAACAGTTTGAGATGGCATGGTCTTACCATGTCTTTTCTGCCATCGCAAGTGATGTAGCTTTGGAAAATTATGGCTAATTCTGCCCAAGGCTCTCCTAAGGTTGCCGACAGGACTCCTTTTCCTTTGACAGTAAGGCTCTGTCCTTCATCCTGGAATATGGTTATAGCGTCCTGAAATCTCATTTTTTTCAGGGTCCATATTGGTCCAACAGCTGACAATCCTGATACTTCAGCAATTACCACATCTGTTACTATTATTTGCCTCCCCCTCACCATGGAATGATATTCCCGCAAAAATTCTACAGAAATTCAATGGCCACTGTCTCGTTAGACTGATGTAGTCAGTTAAGGTAGACAATCCATCCTGCTCTTACTAAAATTTCGTGTGCAGCGTCAGAGATGATTAACACCTACGGTTCGCTGCGTATTGATCTGCCTCCCTTTTTGTTCAAGCTTAGAACACTGTTAAAAAAACACAGAGATGACGATGGAACATCAAGTTGTTCAAGCTTTAGCTCACTATTAATTTTTACAGAGCAAAAACATAGAAATGGTGATGGAACAGCAAGTTATGCATATTGGGAAATACAATACCGTTAAACTTGCTATTCCGAGTTTTGATGGAGTCATAATACCTCCAAATAAGGAATTGAAACGTATGTCAATGTATTATGGAGGCCACCCACGCCCCCCTGAAATGTGATAGGCCATCCTCGGCCGACAAATAAAGGAGCAGCATGCTGGACTAGAGTCGTACAATAGAATAAAGGAACGACGTATAGATCCATGACATGTTTAAAAAAAATCGTCAGATAACTGAAATCGAGGCTTATGATGGAAATCGTGAATAAATATGGAAATGTCGTGAAATGATGCGAAAAATAGAGGATAAGATAGCTTGATGTAAGTAAAAGTTATTATGCGGTCATTATCCACTTTAACCATTATGATTGATTTATAAATGATTTTCATGTATAAAAGGTTCGAAAAGTTGTATAACATAATCTCATTTGAAATCAATATATAGATATAAGAAGAAGGGTTTATAATGACTATTGGTGTATAAAAAATATGACTCAATACCATCAACAGAGCTCTATTGCCCACAGGTGTCCATGACCTTGACAGATTTGCTTATTTCACCCTTGGAACCATAATCCTTTGTGTATGCCTAGGAAAGTGTTGTACGATGTCAGAATGGAGGCCATTGTGCTAGCTTGGTAACTAGATGAATCATAATGCCATTCACCAAGAAGGAGTGAAAGGTGGGCAGGCCGGCTCGTGATGAGACCTCCTGTTCCAAGGACTTTTTTTTTATTTTTCTGATATGCCTCTTGGATCATATCCCTGGTGTGGTGGCCATAGTGGGAATGCCACTTCACTTACTTCCTTATGATCATGGTAGGTTGGCTCTTAATGAGACCCCCTATCCTTCATCTGACAAATCATGTTAGTAATCATACAGATATATATTTTTCTCTTTTTTATTTTTATTTTTATTTTATTTTATATAACACTTTCCTATTTATATACAGAGGGTGTCTCAACACTCCTTAAGAGTAGGGATGGTGGAAGAAGTCTGCACATCTGAATAGAATAAAATATGCCCTTATTCTTATTGATTTTAAGAAAGAACCAACATGATAAAAATAATCAATCAAATTGGTTTTAGCGAAAATAAAGACAATAAAGTGATATAAATAGTTGCGTCCTTTCCTCTTTTTTCTTACCCGTTCAAAGCAATTTCTCTAAAGATAATGATTTTTCTTTGGTTTGTTGATTTCAGTATCCTCTAGTTTTTGTATTCTTGCATAAATGCATGCTGTGCCGTAAATGAATCATTATTCACAAAAATACTCTAAATGATGAAATACACACACACACAAAACAAAAAAAAATGCACTAAAAAAGTGTTGTTCCTTAGATTGAACAGTTGTTGTTCCTTAAGAGGGACAAAAAAAGAACATTTGCACACAAAAGTCATGGTTTCTTTACAAGGAACAACAAGTAAAAGAAAAAAAACATACTCGAAACTACTGTTCCTTAAGAGGAACAACAGTTGTTCCTTAAGAGGAACAGTAGCTGTTCCTTAAGAGGAACAGCAGCCGTTCCTTAATCGGAACAACAAATAAAGCAAGCACGAAATAAAATACTGCTCCTTTAGCAAAACAACCTAATATCATCCGAAATCAAAACTCTTGTTCCTTTAGAAGGAACGACAGAAAGGAAAAAAATGTGAGGAAAGGTTGTTCTTTTTTTTTTTTAAAGGAATGACAAAACAATCTAGCGGAAGTGTTGTTCCTTTGAAAAGGAATGACGAAAAACAAAAGTGCTCTTCCTTTAGAAAGGAACAACAAAAAAAAATGAAAGTGCTATTCCTTCATAAAGGAATAGCAAAAATACGAAAGTGTTGTTCCTTTCCGAAGGAACAACAAAAACGAAATTGTTGTTCCTTTGGAAAGGAACAACAACAAAAAACAAAAGTGTTGTTCCTTCATAAAGGAACAACAAAAAAAATGAAAGTGGTGTTCCTTCGGAAAAGAACAACAAAAAAATGAAAGTGTTGTTCCTTCGGAAAGGAACATCAAAAAACGAAAGTGTTGTTCCTTCGGAAAGGAACAGAAAAAGTGCGGAAGTGTTGTTCATTTGGAAAGGAACAGCAAAACATAAAAGTGTTTTTCCTTCGAGAAGGAACAACAAAATGCCAAAGTGTTGTTCCTTCGGAAAGGAACAACAAAAAACAAAAGTGTTGTTCCTTCGGAAAGGAATAGCAAAAATGCGGAAGTGTTGTTCCTTTGAAAAGGAACAACAAAAAAGAAGAAATTTTGTTCCTTTGGAAAGGAATAGAAAAATTGAAATGTTGTTCCTTCAGAAAGGAACAACAAAAAGGCGGAAATGCTATTCCTTTGGAAAGGAACAACAAAATGCAAAAGTATTGTTTCTTCGGAAAGAAACAACAAAAAGGCGGAAATGTTGTTCCTTCGAAAAGGAATAGCAAAATGCAAAAGTGTTGTTCCTTCGAAAAGGAACAACAAAACAACAGAGATGTTGTTCCTTTGGAAAGGAACAACAAAATGCAAAAGTGTTGTTCCTTCAGAAAGGAACAACAAAAAGGCAGAAATGTTGTTCCTTCGGAAAGGAACAACAAAATGCAAAAGTGATGTTCCTTCAGAAAGGAACAACAAAATGGCAGAAATGTTGTTCCTTTGGAAAGGAACAAAAAAATGCAAAAGTGTTGTTTCTTCGGAAAGGACCAGCAAAAAGGTGGAAATGTTGTTCCTTCGGAAAGGAACAACAAAATGCAAAAAAATGCAAAAATGCAAAAATCTGTACAGAAAATAATTTATACAAGCAGAAAAGAAAAAGTTAGGTACAAAATTGAGGGATAATTAAATTACTTAGTGAACTAATGCTGAGGAAGAATTATTTTCCTCAACAAGAATCTGCATATCAGAATCTTCCTGGAGCTACTGGTAGAAGGATTCTCGAGTAAGTGGTTTATATTACAGTTGCACTCGGTGGCCATTTGCTTTAAAGGTATGTCCAAATCCATCAATAGTAGTCAAAGTAATAGTGTTATTGTCATGCACTTTCTGGATTTCATACGGTCCAAGCCAGCGAATCTGAAGTTTTCTTAGAAAATTCTGGAACTTGGAGTCATATAGGAGTGCCCAATCTTCTTCGTGGAAGATTTTCTTTTTTATCAGGGCATCGTGCCATTTTGCTCTCTGCTGTTGAATTAATGCAGTGCGTTGAAGAGCCGAGAGCCTAATTTCATCTAGCTTGTTAATTTGCTATAATCTATTAGTTTGGGCCTCATTTAAATCCAGACCGATCTCCTGTGTTGTTCTTAATGTCTGTATTTCGAACTTTATTGGAAAGATGGGTTCCTTTCCAAATACCAGCTGATATGGTGAATAACCGGTGGTTTTCTCCACATTGTTCGGTATGCCCACAAGGCTTCCAGCAACCTTGAATCCCAATCATGCCTGTGTGATGTAATGGTTTTTGTCAATATTGCCTCTATCACCTTATTCGTGCTCTCTACTTGGCCATTTGCCTGTGGGTGATACGGAGTGGTAATTTTGTGCCGAATGTGATAATTTTTTAATGTTGCAGCGATTTTATTATCTAAAAATTGTGGTCCTCTGACCGTGATTATGTCCCTTGGGAGGCCATATCGCACAAATATTTGGAATAGGAAATGAATCACAGAGTCCTCTGTAGCTCTTGGAAGTGCCTATGCTTCAACCCATTTGGTAACATACTCTGTTGCTACTAGAATATATGTTTTTTGATTTGATGATGGGTTGATCGGACCAACAAAATTGAGCACCCAATGCTCAAATGGTTCGATTACTAATTGTGGGTTTAAAGGTATTTCGTCGGACTGTCCAAGGCGTCCTGCTCTTTGGCAACTGTCACAGGCTTGAATTAATTTCTTAGCGTCTTTAAAGATTGTGGGCCAGTAATAACCTTTTGTAAAACCTTGTGACCAATCCTTCCATCTGCGAAATGTCCGCCACACGGTCCGTCATGACAAGCTTTCAGAATGTCAAATATTTCGACTTCAAGGATGCATCTTCTGATGTGCATATCTACCCTTTTATGAAATAGGTAGCCCCTAATCCAAGAAAATTGGGTACTACGTTGCACAATCTATTTTCGTTCATTGGGGGTCAAATGCTTTGGTAATTTTCCTATTGCTAAATAATTTGCAACATCAGCATACCAAGGTGTCTTGATAGTAACAGCAAATAAATGTTCATCTGGGAATTGATCTTGGACTGTTGCTGCATCCACTGGCTTCGACATTCGTGAGAGGAAATCAGCTACAAGATTCTCTTTCCCTAGTCAATCTTTTATTGTGATGTCAAATTCCTGCAATAAGATCAACCATCTTGTTAATAGGTTTATTTGTTAAGTATTTTATGGCAGAGTGATCTATATATAAGACAACAGGATATCTAGTGATATAATGTCTTATTACAGCTAAAAACTCTTTTTCAGTAACAGTATAGTTTAGCTCAGCAGGAGCCAAATTCTTGCTAATATAATAGATTGCATATGGTTTTTTGTCTTCTTCCTGCCCAAAGACTGCTCCAATAGTTGTTTCTGAAGCATCCGATGAAATTTGAAATGGTAGGTCCCAACTTGGGCCTCTGAGCACTACGGCTGTTGACACAAGATTTTTCAGATCCTCAAAAGCATGGTCGCATTTATCTGTCCAAACAAAATCAACATTCCCTGTCAGTGCGTATAGAGGTGCAACTATTTGAGAAAAATGTTCTATGAATCTCCTATAATAACCAAAAAATCCTAGAAAACTGCGTACCTCTGTTTGTGTGGTAGGAGTAGGTATTAACAAGATTAATTTAGTTTTGGCCAGATCTACCTGTATTCCAGCCGCAGAGATATAATGACCTAGGATGAGCCCTTCGGTCATCATCATACAACACTTTTCATGGCTTAAGCAGAGCCTGGTGGAACACATCGTTGTAGCACCTTTTCCAATGTGTTTAGTGCTGGCTCAAAATCATCTCCGTATGGTATGAAATCATCCATGTATACTTCGAGCCCTTCATTTATTAGATCTGAAAAGCTGTTGAGGATGGCCCTCTGAAATGTGGCTGGAGCATTACATAGGCCAAAGGGTAGGACTTTGTAAGCAAATGTTCCCCAAGGACAGGTAAAAGTAGTTTTGTCCTAGTCTCTAGGGGCAATCTAAATCTGATTGTATCCACTGAAGCCATCCAAGAAAGAAATGAATTTCTTTCCTGCTAAGGTATCTAATACATGATTAATGAATGGAAGAGGAAAGTGGTCTTTCTGGGCTGCTTTGTTTAATTCTCTATAATCTACACAAATCCTCCACTTTCCATTCTTCTTTGGCACCACTACTAGCGGAGAGACCCACTTACTATCGAAGAATGGATAAATAAAGTTTACATCCAAAAGTTTTTGTAATTCAACTTTCACAATATCTTTCAGATGAGGGTTGAGCCTCCGTTGGGGTTGGTGAACGCGTCTAACATCCTTTTCTGTATAAATATGGTGCGTACACAGCTAGGGATCAATTCCCTTCATGTCCGGATAATCCCATGCGAAATCTTCCTTATATTTTCTTAGTAGTTGGACCAGCTTTTCTTCTTGTTCATGTTTTTTCCTAGCTTAATCTTTGTAGTTTTGCTATTTGAAACAGAGGTAGTGGGTATTTTTTTATCATGCATGTCTTTGAGAGGATATTTCTCTAGTTCATTGTCAAATGCTACCTCTATCATGTGACATTGTACATGGGACCTAGATTCTGATTGGTTAATGAAGTTGTTAATAACATCATCCTCTGTTTGATCTTTAAAATCGAGGGCATATTCTATAGTTAATGGGGACCTAATGTTTTTTGTGAGGTATGATACATGCTATTTGTTAGTTTTTATGATTGTTACACTTGGCTGGGCTGGAGGGTATGGAGCTAGATTTTTTATATAGTAAGCATCAGCAGTTCCAAGCCAATGTCTACCTAAGATTAAAGGATGTCCATCGAGTTGGTTTTTGGCATTGATTATCAGAAAGTCGGCAGGATATTCCCAGGAATCTACGGATACTATTACATCATGAAGTGTACCTTCTAGTCTAACCACTGATCTGTCAGCCAATTCCAATAAGGTGGAGGTTGGTTCCACTGATGTGATGCCCAATTTTTGACAAGTGGTGGTTGTTAAAATATTAATTGCAAACCCTAAATCAACTAGGGTGTGGTATCATTAATCATTCTAGGAATGGGGGAGAAGACGTGGTTGCTTGGTTGTGAGTTTGTTGTCTGACCACATCCTCTTCTTGTAATGGTTGTTCTGTGGGTAACTGATTTTTAACTTTAACATTTTTATCCCCCTCAGTTTCTATAATGCGCCCAAACCTTAATTGAATGTCATTACACTCCCTTAGATCAGTTTCTAGTTTTGGTGTTTCAACTATTTGAACGGATTGAACCAGTCTATTATTTAGGTTCGGGTTGGGTTGGGCTAGGAGTTGCGGTCTTAAGTTGGATTGGGAATTTTGTTGTAGTGCATATGGTGCTGGTAGTGTAGGTTGAGGGAGTGGAATGGTTCCAACTGGTTGATTCATCGGTCTCTTCCAGTTTGACTGCTAGGCTTGACTCTGCAAAGCAGGAGGGGACCATTGTGTTGGATATGCATTGTTTTGCCAATATGGTGGAGAATAGGGAAAATTTGGCCATTTAGGTTGGCTTGTTTGATTCAGCCATGGTGATGAAGGAAATGGTTGTTGTGACCAGTTTGAAAAGGGAGGCTGATTTTGCCACATTGTATTATATTACTGAGCATGATATTGTGGAGGCTGGAAAGAAGAAGACGGATCAGAGGGCATAATTGTTTGTGGTGGCTACCATTGACAGTGCTGATTCAGTAGGTACATTGGCTCTGATTCTTCTTCCGCTTCTTTATATACTGCTTTTAAACTAGGAAGTGCGGGGCAGTTCTTTGTGGAGTGATCTTTTGTATAGATAGCGCAGACTTGAACTACATCTAGTGGGCACTCCTTATGGCTGTGTTTCTTTCTGCATCTATGGTAGAATATTGCAGATTTTTCTCTGCTTCTTCTTGTTTCTGTTTAGCTTGCATAATATCGAGCTGTGTTGTCAGAGTCCCCAATATATCAGTTTTGAAATTCTCCAGTAAATTTCCGATTTCTACACGGGTTACTCCTTCACTGGAGATCTTGTTGTCCCTTGTGAACCTATCATGTTCGACTGGTTTTAGCCTTGTACTGCCTCGTGAACTCCTGATGCACAAATCAATAATGTCAGCAAAGTTTTCTTGATAAATGTCTCCTTTTCCCATAATATTTAGTGTTTCAACCCATTGTTCCTTCATCCCTTTAATTAATGTCATTTTTAATACATTTTTAGGTAAGCGTAATGATTCATAAGGAGATATCTGAAGATTATACTGAAAACATTCAAAATATTCTTCTAGTGTCTCATTAGGTCTGGCTTCATTTGAAATATTTCATCCTTTAACTCTCTAGACCTACTATAATCCTGATATTTCTTCAAGAAAGCACCTTTCATCTGATCCAAGTCGTTTACGACACCTCCACCTAACCCCATAAACCATCATAAAGCAACCCATTTTAGCGTAGAGGGAAATAATTTCAGCTTTTGGGGATCGGTGCTATAGTCGTACCCCCTACACAACACATCGAATTCAAACAAAAATGTGACTGGATCTTCCAATGTTAGGCCATGGAATGTACGAATATGTTGAAGAGGAATGGCCTTCATAGGTGCATTAGCTGCAGTATCTACAATGGGATATTGCAGAGTGGAGGTTTGGGGTGTTTGCTGGTTCTGGGCCATTTGGTCGAATATGTTCCAATATCCTTCTGGGATTTCTAGGAGTGTATTCCTAGGCTGGTTAGAAGGAGCAAGAATGGCCTTAAAAACACTTCCTTTGTCTGGGATAATGAGAGTTCCTTGCTGAACTAATGTCTGGGGGGATCTTAGCTCTTCAGGTTCTTTAGCTTTGTTCTGGGTGATTTTGACTGCACTTCCCTTATTTGGGTTGCTTAATGGCTGAACTATTCTAAGAGAAGATCTTGGTTCTTCAGTTTCCCCTGTTTCTCCTCCTCCTTCGCAGAGATTACTAAGGTTCCCTTCTTGTAACGATTTTGGGCTAGATTCTCAATTTCTTGAAAATATTTCTCCTCTGTTTGGTTGTCCACCTCAGCAAAGGCTACAAATGGTGATTCTGTGGCCTGAAGGGAACCATTACGTTGTCTAGAAGCAACTTTTCTAGGTCCTACTAACGGCTGAGATTCTGCTTGTTTAAGGATTTTGTCTATAAAGGTCGATCAGCCAAGGGTCACCGGTCCCTTAGCTTTATCAAGTTTGGGTAGTGGTTTAAGATTCTTTTCAGGCTTTTTCTGCTTAGTCATGCACACAAATCAAATGCTTATTTCTACCCAAAATAACAACAAATCTGCAGGAAAGCGGGGGGGGGGGAGCAGGGTTGTTACATGCTCCGTACATAGGTTCTTACCTTCCGTTTTTAAAACCCAACTCTCTCCTAGTAGGTGCTTACACTAATCTCTTTTCAAAAGAAGCAAATGGCTACGCTCTCCCCGGCAACGGTGCCAAAATGTTGAGCAATAAAAAGTGTCTTTTTAACGTCTATTTACCCTACATTAATTATCGATCCAGGTATGATTTTTTTATCTCAAGAGTGTACTCAGTCTGAGGCGGTCACTTGTTCAAGAGTAATTCTTGTAGTATAGTGCTTTACAAAAGTAAACAAATGCTAGAAACAAACTTTATTGTAATGGCAAGAAACTTGAATGCTTTGTAACTAAATCATTCACTCCAGGAACTACAACAATCATCAGTCAAGGATGCAGTAATAATAACTCTTTCCCCTGTAAATTGATGTAAATGAAAACCAATCAAAGGAAATATATTTGATCTGAGAACTTAGACAACAGTAGTCAATGTTCGTTACAGTTGTAGATCTTTCTATCCACACCAAAGCAAATACTGGAAATAACAATTTAGTTAGCAGAAAAGGAACAACAACTAATCCATTGAAGAGATCGAACAACAAATCTTAATCTACAGGAATGAATTAAGCAATGATCTTAACCAAAATAATTTGAACAGAAATATCTAACTAATAAAGGAATTGAACAACAATCTGAGAAAGGAACAACAAACGTAAGTAAGTCTATGGAAATTGAACAACAAACTTAATCAAATGTAAACACATAGTGACTATAGAATCAGTAATATTATTCTAGCATAATGGACATTAACCATAGTTATAAAGGAATGACAATTGCAATTATAGTGGAACAGTAATCAAATGAACAACAATCGCAATTGTAAATCAACCGTAGCTAAATGAACAACAATACCTATCAGCAAATGAACAACAATATCAATCTGTAAATGAACAACAATATTAATCTATAAATGAACAACAATATCAATCTGTAAATGAACAGCAATATCAATTTGTAAATGAACAGCAATCTCTGAATTAGACAGTGCGATATTATTTCAGAATGAACAACATAACATTTTCAGTTTCAAATAATAATCTTGCTATCCAATTACTAATTCGATATAACAGAGCAAGTCAACGAAATGTTCAAAAATGAGAAATTACTGAATAAATCAAGTTAAGGAAATGCAAAGGAAATCAAACCACACACGACTGTAATCGAAAAATAATGATACAAGAAGCAAGTGATCCACTAGGGTCGGGCCCTTAGCCACCAGGGAAACACTGCCATGATTACTCTAGGATTAGAGAATGGAACAACAACTAAGTTATAAATTAAGCATAAATGGCAGAGTTATAATTATCACTCTTTAAAGAGAGTTGATGATCAAAGTTCAGATTGCAACAGTAAATTCTACAAATCAACAATATAATCCACCCCTTGGGCTAGCAGCGCTATCCCTTTTTATAATGGCCAGGTGGAAGTATCAAAAATATAGATAAGTCTTGAGGCAGTGATCCCTCAGGATCAAAGGATCCCGAGGGATTCATCATATCTTTAATCTTCAGTTATCATTTTGTCCTCTTGCGTTGATACCGTGTTTCTTCTTCCTTTTCTTGGTCCATGTGCTTCGATCTTGATTTCCTCGTCTGGATGCAGTTTCCTGTCAAAGGGACAATAGTTGGTTTTGCTTTGTCTTTTCCTCTGGAATAATGATTTTCCATTTTCTTCATTTTATGCATAGAAAGAGACAATAATTAATCATTTTACATCAATCACGAATCTCCTTAATTCTATCATAATCCTTTAACATATTACCATCTTAGAATGTAAAGAAGTTATGATTTGAAGGAAAATATAAAGAAATAGATGGTAAATACATACCTTTTCCAATGCTCAATAGTGATTTGTGTGGATTATTGTCTCCTTTCCCATCAGATAGTGTTTCCACTTCTTCATATGTTGTACTAGGGCATGGAGCTACTTTTCATAGGTCAGGTAGTTAAGAATCATCCCATGAAATAATCTACAATTCTAGCATACATTCCCTCCTCCAAACATCAAGAAGACTCCCATATCATACCCATTTTCGTCTATCTCCAATTCGAAGGGCTACTACAAGTTTGATAATGCCAAAACTGGTGCTTGAAAAATATTCTTCTTTAACGCCTCAAATACCCTCTACTGACCATTTCCCCATTGGAAACTCTTTCAACTTGTTGTTAGGGCATGTAGTGGTGTTTCTACTTCTAAAAATGAGGCTATGAATTTCCTTAGGTATTGTGCTACCTCAACAAAACTCTTGGCCTCATAAACATTAGTAGGCATCGACCATTTCATGATGACCTCTATCTTGGTAGGATCTATATTTATCTCTCCTCCACTTATCACATATCCTAGATACACCAAAAAAATGTTTTGCAAACTCACATTTCGTGATATTTTCTAGCAGTTGGTGCTTCTTTAATGTCTCCAACGCCTACGTCAAATGTGAGATGTGCTCATCCTAGGTAGAAATTTATACCAATATATTATCCAAATAGACAATAAAAAATGAATCTATAAAAGGGAAAAACATATCATTCATTAACCTCATAAATGTAGTTATTTCATTGCATAATAAAAATGGAATGACTAACCACTCATACAATCTTTGCCTAATTTTGAAGGCAATCTTTTAGTTATTTTCTACTTTGACTCGAACCTGTTGATATCCTACCTTTAAGTCCAGTTTGGTGAAGTATTTGGCTTATTGTATATGATCTAGTAGATCATCTTTCCTAGGTAGGGGGTACTTGTTCTTAACTATGATTTTGTTGAATGTTTTATAATCAATACACATAAGGCAAGTCCCATCCTTATTTGGCACAATGATGATGGGAAACCCTCATGGCGAGGTACTTGGTTGAACGACACATTATTCCAGTAGTTGTTGTAATTCTTTATCTCACTTGCTTCTATAACATACTTCCTATAAAGGCCAATGTTTTGCAATGGGGATTACCACAATAACTAGATCTCATGCTCCACTTCTCTCTTGGGTAGTATCCCTTTAAGATCCTACATCACATCCTTGTACACTTGTAGTAAATCTTATAGTTGTATCTTTTTATTAGTACACCCTTCCAAGGATGACTTTACTATCACTAAATCTTCTATAGACTGATTTTCTCTTAAAAATAGTAAAACATATTTCTTGCTATAACTAATCTGTTTCTTGGCTTAGTTAGCACTTACCAACGAAATTTTCAACTTGCAACTTGACACCTCTCCTCTATATGTAATTTGTGCTTCTAGTTGTACAAGACTCTCCTCTCTAGGATCATGAGGGTTATTCATATATGCATCGACCATGACTAAGGTTTTGTGACTTTTGTCTTGACTGATATGGACCCACCGAAACTCCCAAGAATATACACAAAGAAACCTATTATGATACCAATATTACCTATAAATTCCCATGGATATTCCACAATACATTTAATCATAATAGATCTAATCGAAATTATGCTTAAAATCTGAAATCTACAATATGAGGGTTTATTTCTGCTTAAAATTTTAGATCTATAAATGATTGGTTATTGCATATGCGTGCAAAATACAATTATTCATAAAATAGAGAATACAGAAATAAAACTCACAAACCACAAATTAACACAACAAATAACCTAGGAAACCTTTTTGGGAGAAATCCCAGCTAGAAGGTGAGGTCACTCTACTCTCTTTCTATAAATGTAAAATGGTTGAAATTACAAATAAGTGAGGTGTGTGGGTCGTGGGATACCATAGTGCACAAATCATCTTTTTTTTCTCTCTCCCTACCTACTATTAGCTACTTTTCCAATATAAAGAACAAAATGCACTCGAATAGAATGGAACCCTTTCTCCTCCTAGTGGCCCAGTTATAACACAACCTTATAGCCCATTAGTGGTTAAGTTTGACTCCTTCAACTCTTAACTACAGTTACAATATGAATGTTTCTAGAGTATTCTTCATCATTATCATGATTATAGCCCCTTTTCCATGAATAACGGGTGCTAACATGGTATACTCTCAAATTATGGTGGTCATAATAGGAAGGTCAAGTTCCGAGTGGCATAATGTTTGTTTACATACTTTGATTGAGGTGATTCTTAAGTCGTTGGAAAGGTATTTGTGTGTAAACTAACACAAAAATGTGCATTTATTAATAAGAAAGGTATTACTCATAGAAAATTCCATTTGATGCCTCAAACTATGGAAGGTTTCAGGCCCTAATTTTCCAAGTTGGGTCCCGCTAGTAAAAATGGTCATGTGAGTTGATTCCTCCACTCTTCCACTCTTAAATAATTGAGATGCATGAAAAGAAATATAGTGAGCTAATCTGGATTAATCATACCCATTCAGTCAAGCAACTATCCAAACATAAATCTCCCATAACTATGGATTCCATCCAACTCTGTCATCTCCACAAATCCAACTAGTACATATTGTTTAAAGATGTGAAATAGAGTCAAGGAAACACATTGCCTTACTTAAACATAAGTTTGTAAACCATGAAGAAACTCCAACACCTTATTTTAATATTACTCAAAATGCTGGTCCTAACCAAATTATCAATACTATCATGTAACATTCCCCCAACATTTATAAAATTTTTACATCCAATGTTCACCACTTCCTCAAACATCAAATGCAAATACAAAATGTAGAGAATTGATGCCCTATGTAAGAAAATTAGTTGAATATTTTACTCAATTTCATATTAACTTATAAGTTGAACTATGGAGACACTTACCCCATAGTTCCACACTTACCCCCATTTAAATAAAGCCTTTTGCTCCCTTGTTGTGTTGTGCTACTTATGATGAACTCTTACATGCACCTACCTTAAATGTATATTTCATTATGTGTTTCCCATATTCCCTTCTCTTACCTTGGCCTATATCAAACTTCTCGTTTGGCTTCAAATATTGTTTCAAGTGGCATTGCTTAAGGATTCTTTGTGCTTGTGGAACTAGGTTTTCCCAATTGTTTCCTTTCGTTTGGTAATTTAATTGAGGATAAATTACTACATAAATTATCAACTGGGGCTTGTAAACTGATGAAGTGTATGTGCTAGTATGTGCTAGAAGTCCTTATGGTGTAACAAATTCCTAAATTAAATTTAGGTATCTTTATGCACATATGCTACTTAAAATTGATTAAAAACAACTATCACTCTTGCATAAAGTAAAGATGTCACACTTAACAGAAATGAAGCTAAGTTTAACACACTTGCTTGAAAGAAATATCACATTTCCAAAATGAAACTAAAATTATCACACTTGCTTAAAAGAAATATCACACTAGAATTATCACACTTGCTCAAAAGAAAGATCACACTTGCAGAATAAAGTTACTCTGAAATAGAAGACTAAATAATCAAACCCAAACTACTTTCAACAGAAAAGGAAATTAATCTAAAATCGAAACCTTCTTCACTCAAATGTAACTTAAACTCTATTTTCAATCTCAAACCATTCCACACTCTATCTACAAATTCTTATCTGCATAAGAGATCTTGAGCTATTTTATGCATCTGACAACAAACTGATTAAACACAACATACTTTGTTATGAAGTTTGTTATCACTGTCAAAAGCATTCATTAACAATCAAAACTAAAAGGTTAGATAAAATAATTCAAAGCAATATAAAATGCAAAACTGAATGTTGTCTAAAAATAAGTAAGACCTTATAGCTCCAGGGGGCCCTCCTGTGAGTTGTAGGTACGCATGATTACTCAGAAACTAGTACACATCAAGACAATTGCTCGGCAAAATGCTCAAACTAGCCTTATAAATGCAAATAGAGTTTCAAAAATAATATGCAGGTATGTCATTTATTATGCTGAGAGGTAGATTTATAACCTCTATCAATAACTGTTTTAGAGATTTACGAGCCTATCTTACTCGTCAGAGACTAAAAATAACATAAGAAGATAATATGACATGATTTCCTCATTGTTTTCTACCAGAGAAGCAAACCATGAGGCTAAATATCTTCTTCCATTAAATTTCTCGCTCACCTAGTTCGCCTTCGGCTCCTTCTTCGTTGGTTGACTTTCGTGTTGACTAGGCTTATACAGTGTTCTTATCATCGATCTAGGTCATGAAGATAGGTAATTTAATATCGTTATGCCAGCTATTAGCCACCTGCCCATATGTCTTGTTCCCAACTGGAGTTATGGAACCCATTGAACCTTCAACTATGTTGCATAATCAATCATTAGTTGCATAATTGGTGCAATTTAGTAGCTTATGCAAATATTGAGTTAAATAATAATGAACAATGAAGCTTATGAAATAAAATATGTTTAAGGACCTGCTATTGCCATGAACTTTGTAAGCTGATGCTCAATTAGAGTTATTAGAGTAAAAAAGGAGGATGGAATGTAAGAAGGTTGTCAAAAAGAGACAATTTTGGGCTTCAACACCTTCTTTAGGATTTCTTAGGGTTTCAAGGTTACTGTACTCTTCCATCCCTTATTCTATAAAAATAGGTCACTCCATTTTTTTTCCAAAGAAGATTGTGTTTCTTTTTCCCTCTTAGGTCTATCAAGGAAAACTTCTAAAGACTTCAATTTTCTCCATATTAAGGATTCTTCATTGTGTTTTTGTTGAACCTAATGGACCCGTGGATGTTGGCATGATTAAATATGGATAATTATCGTATTAGGGTAGATCAAATGACTACCCCTCATCGAAGCAAGTGTTTGTGGACGTACATGGAAAAATATCTTCCACCTGCCAATAATCATTAGCCATGACCTCATAACTCTAAAGAAGGTTGGATCTCTTGAGATAGTCAACGTATATATCAAACCACCTTTGATTCATCACATTAACAACAACAATAGTGTGAAGGAAATTGGAGATACACTCAAGGCACTCTTTGGAAAAATCAATCTATTCTTGTAATTAGACTCAAAATTTAGCTCTTTAATCTCAAATAGGTGTTTTTCATAGCATTTGGGGGTATATTCCAAGGTTAAGAATCTAAATGATGACATCATTACATCAAGAAGAAAGGTGAAATTAGATTAAGAATATGCATCATTCTAAATAATTCTTATCCAACACTCGAATCATTTGCCATCATATTCTATAATAATCTCTATTATGTGAAGTCATAAAACCCCATCTATTATGGAGGTTTTATCTAATCTTATGTGATATCAAGCCATGCATGGAATATAGGATAATTACCCCTACATTAATATTATTCAAAATCCATCTCTACACATTCTTAACATAAGTTTGAGAATGATGAGAGGGAGACTCTAAGATCTCTAAGAAGAAGAAACTCATTTGCAATTTTTGTCATAAAGATGGGAACACCTTAAAATCTTATGTTTTCATATTCAGAGGATTGAAGTGTTTGCAAAACAAAGATGTTACTATAATAGGGTTCTTGTCATATATTTCTGGATCCTCTCATTTTCACATCTAATCGTGCACTTCATTTATAGGTCCCCTCATCTTCACAGTAATTTATTTTTCATTAGATGGCCATCAAGCATATGATCAAGCATCAACACTTCTTTGATTATCACCAACAATGTAATAGAGAGTAAGTGGTCACAAGTGATAAATCAACTTTACCAATTTCAAGATATGGTGATGTCAAGATCAACATCACCAATTTTGGAAGAGTCTTTCGTGTTCCAAAGAGTTATAAAAAATATTATTTCCATTATTTGTATTATAAACCAACAAAATGGTGGAAAGTTGACTCGATCAATAAGTTGTGAAGGACATGAATGATGTCTTTGAAGTTGTTTCCTCAAGCTATTGTGATGAATTCATTCACATGTATAAGTAGGGGAACACTCCTTCATAACAATAGAATGGATTGCTACTATGGTTGGAAATGCTAATGCCATCAATGTGTTATGGAATCAATGTTTGGGTTATACAAACTTTGGATCTTTATGACATATGGGTCATTAGCACATGGTAGAAGATCTTCTATTATTTGACCACCTAGCGATGTCTTGGAAGGTTGTGTGCTAGGGAAACGCCATCAAAATTCCTTTCCTATGGACAAAGCAAGGAAATGTTGGCAACCTCTTGATTTGATTCATAATGATATTTGTGGGCTTATGGCCGCTCATTCCTAGGAGAACTAAGTATATCCTCACCTTTATTAATGATTTTTTTCACTTCCTTTGAATATATTCCATTTAATTCAAGGTTAGAGTGTTTGGGAAATTCAAAGAATGCAAATCATTGGTGGAAAATCAAATCAATAAAAGGATTAAGTGTATCATAACTCATGAAAGAGGAGATGCCCACGGGGCTTTGGATTGACGGTGAATGGGTGCGCTGTTAAGGCACTCCTTGCGATAGGTCACCGGTTCAAATCCCTCGTGGGTACATAGGTTAGTCTTACCGTAGAAAAAAAAAACTCATGAAAGAGGAGAGTATGCCAAAAATCATTTCAAAACATGCCTCAAATATCATGGAATCATAACATAATGCGATTGCTAAAAGAAACAATAAATATATCATGGAGATGGCTTGTACCTACATCACTCCAAGCAAATACATCTTAAACTAAAGTGGGAAGCAATTGTTTGTGCAAGCTACATCATTGATGATCAAGTGCTCAAAATTATGCTAAAAAATAAAGGTGTTAGAATTTTATTAAGCATAACATTAGATTTAAGATCTCGTCATTCTGAATCCAACAGTGTGAACGACACTCAAATCCAAGCTCACATGCAGAAGTTAGAGCAAGACAAAGTTCAAGTTTGATTTGTCCACGTGGTAGGATTGGATGACGTGGAAAATCCCTTCAACGAATGAGGAGGCACCAAGTGGCAAGCTGGCATTGGCCCCTGCATATCACAAATCGTAGTTGCAGGTAGATCGACGTTTAAAATCGGCCCTAGAATAGCCAAGGTTGCGATGAGATAAGGCAATCACAAATCATAATCGCAATCAATGAAGGGGAAGGTGTTGCAGAATCGGCCCCCGACAGGTTGGGTTGTGATGTGATATCACAATCAAATATCATAGGAACAACAAAGTCCCACATATTTCAAACCCTGGTACTTCGTCGATTGCGAAATGCAATAAAGTCCTCGGATGTGATGCCACTACAAATTGCAATTTAATATCCCATCGGGTCCGCGATATCGCAATCACAAATCGCTTGTTTCTATTCACAGACCATAAGCCTGCAACACTTGTTGATTGCAATTTGTGATACGACCAAAAGGTTATGGCCCGTGACGCGATGAATCTTTGCTCGGTTAGCGGATATTTGAGCGAAAATGGGGGTTTCTGTCAGCTTTGGAGCAATTTATGGAACAAATAGTGGGAGAACTAGGAGAAGTCATAACTTCTTCAATTATTATCCAAATTGGTTGCAAAAAGAGGCTAGATAGCCATTTTTTAGTATTATAGACTCATTGAGACAGGTATCAGAGGCATTTGAGCAGTGTAAACACACTTTTGTTGTAATTTTGAGCATAATAGAGAGGCCCAAGCATTGGAAGTTGGACCAAGGAGACGTAGCCTAGGAGGGGTGAACTCCACATCAAATCTTTGTGTTGTGTGTTGTATTTTTTTGTTCTTTGTTGTTATTTTACTATTGTTCAACATATGTTTTATGTTAATTAATTTATAACATTTACATAAGAAACTCATGTGGGAATTAGTTAATTAAGCAAAAATGGTGAATCCTTAAGCACTTGACAAGAAAATGATAAGCATCTTGGGTTTTATTCTGAATGGGGAATTAGCACAACATTACTAATCTGCTCCACTTCAGATCAATTTGGTATCAGAGCACTGGTTTTTGCTTACTAGATTTTCTTTTGCCAAGAAGGATTTAATTGTTTGCTAGTTTTGTGTCATGCTAACAAGGTTAAAACTCAAAACGGGTGAAGGAAAGATGGTTGAAAGCCCTGTAGTTGGCTCAAGTGGAAGAAGAGTAAGGTTACCAAAGTATTCTACACCAGTACATCCTCAAGTTGCAGTTGAGACTCCAGAGATCATGTCTCATGAAGGATAACCTACAAACATGATAGAAGATGAGAAGACCTTCATAAATTCTTTCTTTGATATGACAGAGATGGTGAAGGCCCTCTATGAAGAAAGGAATAGCAAGTTGCAAGGAGAAAGTTCCAAACCTCCCAAAGGAGTAGGCTCTTTAGGAGGAGGTAATGGAAAAGGGGGTAATGGGAATGGAGACAAACCTCCACACTATCCACCATCTTCTTCATCTTCTTCTTCACAAGCATATTCACACTCTTCCACTTATACAACCCTTACTCATACTCAACATAATTCTTCAAAAGGAGTTGGAAAACCAACTCTACTTAAAATTGATGTTAAATTTGAGTTTCCCATGTATAATGGTGAAGTGAATGCAGAGAAGCTTGATAATTGGATTTGTCAGTTAGAGGTCTATTGTAGAATTCAGAACCTTCAAGAGGATGATATTAAAATTTAGTTCATTTCATTGAGAATGGAGGGTGCAACACTCATTTGGTGGGAAGCATGGAATCAAGACGAGATCAAAAAACATGTTAATATCTCTATTGCTTTGTTTGATTTCATTGTTTCTATAAAAATACATTTCTACCCTTTAGCTCATATGCAAAAAACTATCATGAAGTGGAAAAATTTCAGACAGTTAAAAGGTCAAACTGTGCAAGAGTATACTCAGGAGTTTAGGAGAAGATCTCTTATGCTAGGAGTAGACTTACAATCACAAGATACTTTGTTGAAATACATAGGAGGTTTGCATAGCTATCTTCGACACACCATTCTTATGTTTAATCCCATGAATCTTGATGAGGTCTATGTTCAAGCTACACACCTCGAAGCAAGAGGGAAAAACACCCCAGAAGAAGGTAGTAAAAATCCGTTTGAGGGTAAAGAGAAAGGAAAGGGTTTCAAGGGGAAGAAAAATGCATCCATTAAAAAGGAGGAGAGAAAACAATCTATAAACATTGTTCCAAAGAGGGTCACGATTAAGCTCATTGTTGGAAGCTTCATCCTGAAATGAAACCAAAGAAATTAAACAACAAAGGAAAAGAAAAGATAGTTGCAGTCACTCAAGAAGAGGATTTGGGATCCAAATCGGGTAATGAAATGAAAATCACAGCCATGGGGTTCCAAGGAAAGGAATCGATTGCCAACAATAGTTATTCAAGCTCACAAAATGAAACTCCAAATGAGAAGAGGAGAATAGAATTGTTTCACATAAGGGTAATATCGAAACACCACAATATTTATATGTTGTTCGATAGCAGTTGTCAAGCCAATCTTATCTCTGAGAACATTGTCAAGAGTTTAAATCTGGAAACTATTCCACATCATAAACCATATCTACTTGGATGGGTATGTGACAATACATAGTTGCAGGTTACAAGAAAGTTTAAGCTAAAATTAGAAATCACTGCAAATTTCAGAGATGAAGTGGAGTTTGACATTGTGTCGTTATAAATCTGTGGCATCGTATTGGGCAACCCATACCTTTATGACAAAAAAGTTATTTTCCATCAAAATGAAAATAAATATCACATATTAAAAAATGGATTAGAGTATATTGTTAACGCTCACATCAAGAAAACATATCTTTCGATTGTTAATGCAGGGAAGATGAAAAGACTGGTGAATTCAAGCAATAATCTTATGCTTTTCATGACCAAACTCGAGAAGGATATTGATTATGAAGCGTTTAATGGTTGTAATTTGAATATGGAAACTGATTTGGTTGACATTGTTAACCAATTTGATGAATTGTTTCGGGATTGGAAGGGATTAATTCCCAAGAGGGGAATCCAACCTGAATTATAGTTGCAGCAAAAGTTTTTCTTTTCCTAACATTGGCATGTACAGGATGTCAGTGATGGACAACGCAGAAATTAAGACGCAAATCTTGAGATTGTTGAATAAAATGATCATTCGGCCTACTCCTTTACCGTTTGGTGCACCTCTTATTTTGGTGCCTGAGAAGAATGGTAAGCATTTCCTTAAATGGGATTCAAGAAGTGGTTTTCATCAAAGTAGAGTTGTTGAAGGAGATATAGGGAAGACGACATTAAAAACTAGGCAAGGTTTGTTTGAATGGCTTGTTATGATTTTCTGTCTTTGCCATGCTCCTACTACTTTTACGCATATGAAGATAGATGTGTTGAGGCCATTTCTAGACATAATAGTCTATTTCGATGGCATTTTCTTTTTCAGAAAATTTCATTATGAACATGTCATGTATGAGAAAAAAATACTTGATGTCGTATGTCAAGAACATTTGTTTCTGAAGATGTCAAAGTATATAACTTATTTGATGTAATTGAGCCATTAAATTGGTTATTCCAAGTGTGTTAATATTACCAAGGACTTTTTGGCAGTTTGTGTGGGACATGGAGAAGGTGAGCTGAATCCAAGCCTCTCCAAGAATGATGCCATAATCCCAGCGAGCGGGATCTGTAGAAGCTACCGTTCTATCACTCTGGGCTCTGTTCTAGTAGTTCGGTTGGTCGTAACAGTCTGTGGTGGAATTGAATCCATTCCAGCAGACACATGTGAAGGATTCATACATCCCCGTGAAGCCACAGATGCCTTTGCTATGCTTGTAATTTATGTAAGCAGGCTCAAAATATTCATTTGGATAAGAGGTTTTTTGGGAGAAACCCAATGTTGGAGGATAAATTTTATTAATGTTTATTCTATTGTAGTTCATTTGCATTCATTGGCAGTTGTGCAAAAGGTCTTCCTGTGAGGAGGCAAACAACGAGAGGCATTTGATGGTTTAAAACAAAAGATCAGTACAACTCTAGTACTTGCTTTTCCATACTTGAGACAGTCATTTAATTTTTCAGGTTTTTGTATGTGACTATGCCATGGGCACAGTCTTTTTGCAATATGGTAAGCCCATTTCTTTTCATTCAGAAATTTTTAATGATAAAGTGTTTAAGTTGCAGTGACAAAGACATTTCCATTGGATGGCTTTTCTTCTTTTCCACTCGGTCAAAAGGTATAAGAAAGGTATAAGCCACGCATTTCTTGATGTACTTTCTAAGCCTATAGTTTGTATAACTACTCTCCTGAAGCATCATCTTTTTTTACATGAGAGTTATGTTCACGAAAATACATACTTTCAAGATGTATATTCAAGCTTGAGTCAAAGGATTCAAGTGGATGATTTTTTTTACCATTTGAATCATAATGTATTGTATCATCTTGGTAAGAAGTTTCTTGCTATTGATAGTAACATGGACAAGGTCAACGAGTTCATTGAATGACTCCAAATGGTACATCAAACAGTGCAAGAACGACTTGAAAAGGTTAAAGGCAACTATCATGGAGATCACAAGTTCCAATTCAGTGATCTATGGATTGAGAATGGAAAGGTGAGGGAACTATACTCTCACCTTCTGGTCAATTTAAAGTGACCTTTTGGGGTCCAAAAGACTTCCAGTGGGGAGGAGTGATCAGGGGCTCAAAATTATGCTCAAAAATAAAAGTGTCAGAATTTTATTAAACTTAGCTTCAGATCAAAGAGCTTGTCATTCTGAATTCAACGATGTGAATGACACTCAAATCCAAGATCACATGCAGAAGTTAGAGCAAGTCAAAGTTCAAGTTTGACTTGACCACATGGCAGGATTGGATGATGTGGCAAAGCCCTTCAGCAACTGAGGAGGGGCCAAGTGACATGTCGTCATTGGCCCTTGCATATCACAAATCACAGTCTTAGGCATATCAGCATTTAAAATCAGCCCCAGAACAACTAGGGTTGCAATGTGATAAGGAAATCGTAAATCACAATCACAATTGATGAAGGGGAAGGTGTTGCAAAATTGCCCCCCTGCAGGTTGGGTTGCGATGCGATATTGCAATCGCATATCGCAAGAACAACAAAGTCCCATATATTAAAAACCTTGGTACTCTATCGATTGCAAAATGCGATAAAGTCCTCGGGTGCGAAGCCACTATATATTGCAATTTAATATCCCGTCCGGTCCGCGATATTGCAATCGCAAATCGCCCGTTTCTATTCACAGACCATAAGCCCGTAATACTTGCCGATTGCGATTTTTGATATTACCGATAGGTTATGGCCCGCAACGCGGTGAAATATTTGCCCAATTAGCAGATTTTGGAGTGAAAATAGGAGTTTCTACCGGCTTTGGAGCAATTGGTGGAACAAATAGTGGGAGAATTAGGAGAAGTCACAAATTCTTCAGTTCTTATCCAAATTGGTTGCAAAAAGACGCTAGATAGCCGTTTTTTAGTATTATGATCTCATTGAGACAGGGTTCAGAGGAATTTGAGCATTGTAAACACACTTGTTTTGTAATTTTGAGCATAATAGAGAGGCCCGAGCATTGGAAGCTAAACCAAAGAGATGTAGCCCAAGAGGGGTGAACTCCTCATCAAATATCTGTGCTGTGTGTTGTATTTTGATGTTCTTTGTCGTTATTTCGTTGTTGTTCATCATATGTTTTATGTTAATTTTTTATAACATTTACATAAGAAACTCTCATGGGAATCAGTTAGTTAAGAAAAAACGATGAATCCTTAAGCACTTTATAAGCAAATGATAAGCATCTTGGGTTTTATTTTGAATGGGGAATTAGCACAAAATTGCTAATCTACTCCATTTAAGATCAATTGATCACACACTTACATGTGTATTTTGAGGTATGACTCCATATGAGAAATAGTATAGAAAAATAAACCATCAATTTTACATTTTAAAATTTTTGGATCAGTTGCATGGGATTGTATGCCTAGTGACAGTGAAACAAATTGAAACATATAAATCACTACTAAATTTTGGTGGGTTTAAAAGACATTTCCAATGCATATCATCTATATGACCATTCCACTTACAAGATGATTGAACATAGAGATGTCATATGAAGTTCCTTTTCATGATCCCTCAAAATATTTATAACTATCTATTACAAATTATTTCCAACTTGTTTTAGAGTCTCTTTCTCCTTCACATTATGATGTTGGTCCTCCTCTTAACCCTACATGTGTTTCCTCTAGTAATCTTCCAAAGGTGACTAGGTAGAGATATAATGATGATTATGACCTTATTTATAAATTGTCCAACTTGAATATTGGAAAATCCTCTTCTTTGATACTATATTCTCTTTCCAACACTCCTTTAGTAGCTAAGATATTTAATAATCTTGAATAAAAGATATTGAATCCATTTGACCCAAGTCTTCTTCCTGGAGCTAGATCAAATCCTATGCCTAAATAAAATGTTTTGCAAGATACGACACGAAAATGCCCTAATTATTTTTTTATTTTATTTTTTGTAAACTTGGTAGGTCTCTATGTATTAGCTATTTTCAAAAGTTTTTTACATCCATTTGCTCCAGGTAGTCACCTGCCCAAAGGAAACTAGGTGACCACCAGTCGGCTTTGAAACCAGTCCAAAATTTGAATAAGTTCATAACAATCCATCCATTGTTTCTATGTTGACCGTCTCTACTGCTATCTCTAAAGATCAAAATAAACATGCTTGTTTTCTTCATCAAATTCAAAATTCAAAAATCAAAACATGTTGTTTCACTTGATTAATCCCCATCTGAGGATACTACCGGAGTTGGTACCTTTGCACTGGAGCCTCGCATCTCGCATCTCTGTTCTAGTTTCCACTTTATCGCTGTTAGGGTTTGTTCAATCCTTCCCAGGGCAAGATTGTTCTGGTAAGTCTAAATCTGTATGGTCGTTATTTCCTTGAGAAGTTCAACTCTGAAAGGGTCCTTCTCATTTTTTGTCTTCTTGTTTGTCAAATACTTCTCCTTCCATGTGCTCGCAGTGGAGGGTCATGGCCCGTGCCACAACATTTTTCATGATCCAGTACTGGTGTAGGGTCTTTTTGAACAGGTATTGTCTTCCATTCGTTGTCCCGAGGTCTTGCACCATTCCTTCCCATTCCTCCATGGGTATGTCGTTGTATCTAAGATTGTCTCTTAGATCCCGCTCCTAGCTATTAATCTGGTCCCTGACTTACTTTGGATTTCCTTTCATATAGGAATCAATGATCGTCTTTATGTGGTCTCTGTCTCGCTTGCTGCCTCTTTTCTGTCCCTGACTACTTGTTCCTTCATCTTTCTTAGTTATCCTCTTGCTTCTCCAAGGAGTCATTCTACTTTCAGCTTGGCGGTTCAACCTCTAAGCATTTTCTCCTTGACCTGCTCCACGTGCTTTCCCTGTTCTTTTGCTAGACCTATCATAGAATCAAAGAATTTGTCAGCTATGTTACAAAGATTTATATCATTTTCCATGGGTTTTACTCCCACCCTCCTTGTGTTTCCCAACATCTGGTTTCCTCCCCCACTAAATTTGGCTCTGACTTTTTTAATTTTCTAGGTCATGGGGTGACAGTGGTTATATTTCTTTTCTCGTCCCACGTGGGAATTCCACTCCTGATTTTTTTGCCTCTTCTCTCTAGAGCCTCGCCCTTGGTTAGATTTAGGTAGAAAAGGCCTCCCTTGGACCCAGTTTTCTCAGGCTTGATAGCAGGATTTCTGCTAGCTTTTTCTTCTACCCTCCCCCTAGGATGCACTACCATCTCCTAGGAGCTCTGGGTTTTCCTTTTCCAACTTACTTCTCTCGGGGCTACAGGCATTCTACCTTTCCCTCCAATGAGTCTTTCCAGGACCCATATTCTAAGGGTGTAATTGTTTGAATTTTGTTAAGGAATTCCACCGTTCTTATTAGGTTCTTCACCTCTCCTTCCCTTCTCTTTGTCCAGAGCAGATGAGATTTCTTCAGGTCTGTTTTCTTCCATTCCACTGAGATTACTAGCGTAATTGAAATAAAAATACCAGGTTTTCTTACCATACCATAATCCTAACTTACTTCTCAAACAATTTAAGCTTTCGGGATTTAGGGCTAGAGTTATTACATACCCGCTTACCAAGCTTCGCCTTTCTTTCATCTTCTACGTCTTCTCACTGGCTCCTCTTCCTTTCTCGTCACCTTTCTTCATTCTCGTCTGCATGCATAATGCCTCTTTCCAATTTTCCTTAAGCTTTATTTTTTTTTCATTCTTGGCTCTTGTTTTTACCGCTAGCTGTCCTGTTTTTTCCTTGCCACGCATCCCTTCTCTCCTGCCTTGGGATCCTGCCCTCATGTCATGTCCACCGTTGTCTTGCATTAACTGCTTTCCTCTCTCGGTTGCTCTTGCCATAGGATTTCTGACTCTACTCTACCACTTGTCTTAATTCCGCTGCTCATCTTTGATTTCAATGTCTTGCCTTCTCCTCTAGCATTCCTTTCCATCTCATCCCCTATACTCTCGGGGTTATTCCTTCCTCTGCCCTCCTCCATCATCCTGCAGATCCCTGAACTTCCCTTGTCCTCTCCTGCGTCTGTCCTTTTCCCTCTCCCCTCCAGTCTTTTCCCATCGAGTTATCTAGATGATCGCTCATATTCCTATCTTGTTCTACAAGTTGTATCAGTTGCGCCATTTCTGCCCTTTTGGTTTAGTTCTGCCCCGCTTGCGTCCAATTGCTGGTCTCCCTTCCTACATCCCTAATTTTTTAGGAAGTTAGCAAGGGCATTCCATTTTCGTCTCACATGAGAAAGTAGTATGTAAGCTACCCTTCTCAATTGTTGGCTTATTTCTTTGATTATCCATGCGGTCTGCCAGCTGCGACTTAGCTTCTCTGCTGATGCTCCATGCTCTAATTGTTTGAGTATGTCTATCATGAGCTTTGAATCTCCTTATATCTAGAGTTTTTGATACCCCTCTTTGATGAATATTTCTATCCCCCTGTTCAGTGCGTGGAATTCTGCCTCATTATTTGATGCATTTCCACAGTCCATCGGATATACCCTTAGTTTTCTTCCTCTGTCATCCCTAAATATTCCTCCTATGCCTACCTCCCCTGGGTTTCCTTTTGCCACTCCGTCAAAGTTCAATTTTGTGAAGCCCTGCTGCGGCTTCCAATAGTTCTCATTTTCTCCTACTTCTTTGGCCTTATATTTCCTTGTTTCCATGTCTGTGATGCTTATTTTAAGTTGCAAATGGTTTAGAATTCGTGTCTCTATTTGGTCTGCTTTCCAGTCTTCGTCGTTCCACTTCTCTAGGATTATAGTTTCTCTTATGTTCTGGATTGTTTGGTTCCATATATCCTTCGTTGCTTTGCCTTCATCCTTAAAAATCAGCCAATTCCTTTCTTTCCATATGTTCCACAAGAACTCTATGGAGAGATTCCAGGCTCTATTCAGGACTGCATTTTGGTATGGTTTACTCCACCAGTTTTCTACTATTAATTTGATATTGCTTGTATCATTGTCGCTAATTTCGAAGAGCTGCTAGTGGCGTTGCCACAGGATATTGCTGACTCGACAAGAGTTATTCAGGTGTTCCATCGTTTCTTCTTGTTCCTGGCAAGAACGCAACGCAACGGGCCTTGCATCCCCTTCCTTCTCAACTCATCCCAGGTTAAAGCTTTCTTGCGGTGCATTATCCAGGTAAATAACACTACTTTAGCGAAGTTTTCATTTTCCAGATTCTATCCCATTTTTTTGTTTCAGGATTGCTGGTGCTACTGGCCTTTATGTAGTATCCTTCTGCTGTCGTAAACATCACTTTAATTCATTTTCCCCATATTAGGATGTTTGTTCCTACTTTAACTGCTATTTTCCTTGTTTCCATCTCCTTTTTGTAGTTTGCCCATTGTTCTATTTCTGGTGCTTCTTGCCAATCTTCTTGTGTTTTCTATTTTCTCCAGTATCCTTCCCTTTTAGGGAGCCAGTAGTTCCAGACTGAATCTTCCTCCATTTGGGTGGTAAACTAGTAAACTTCTTGGAGTTGAGGTTGTTGACAGAGTTTTCCTCTCTGTTGCCATGCCTCATGCTAGAAGTTCGCTTTGTTGCCCTCCCTAATTTCCTTGAAACTATGTTCTCTTATCAGGTCCCTATTTGATCTTGTCGGGTTCCAAATTGTGGAACCTTTCTTTTTCGATTGGCTTCTCAATTTTCCTTCAGGGGATCTAGCCATCTCATATTTCTTCTCCCATAACATTTTCCAGAAATATTCTCCCCCTTGTATCCACCTCCACCACTTAGGATATATGGATCTTGTAGCCCCAATCCTCCTTCTGTTAAAGTTTTTCTCAGCCATTTCCATGATAGCAATGCCCACTTTTTGGCTTTATTTGTCCCTTGCCATAAGAATATTTTGAATATTTCCACCATTTTTTGGCATATTGTTTTTGGTATTGCTTGGCTTGTCATTTGATAAATTGGCATTGATTGGAGGACCGACTTGAGTAGAATTATGCGACTTGGGATGTTTAGAGCCCTGAAAATCTAGTTATCCATTCGTCTTTGTATCTTTCCCATCAAACCTCCTCAGTTAGTAGTTCTGTTTTCCTTATCACTTATCTTGATGCCTAGATATTTAGTGGGGAACTTTCCTATTCGAAAACCCATGGTTCTAGCTAAGAATGATTGGGAAGTCATTGGATTGTTGAAGAAGTAGATTTCCATTGTCTTTATTTATCTCTGTACATGTTTCTTTTGTAAATTCCCCGAGGATTTCCATTAGTTGCTTTGCTTCTTTGAGATTTGCTTGTCCATACATCATGATGTCGTCTACGAATTGTTGATGCGTTAGGGGTAGTTCTTCTCCCCACAATATGAGGACTTTGAGCTTCCCACTATTCACTGTTGCTTTTATTAGTCTTCCTAGAACATCAACAGCTATTATGAACAAGAACGGGGAGAGAGGGTCTCCCTGTCTAAGCCCTCTAGATGGGTTAAAGGTTTCTATAGGTGTCTCGTTTAGCATTATGGACATAATTGACGTGGTGATCATAGACATTACCCATTCTATCCATCTGTTGTTGAAACCATAAGCTTTTAGAATTTCTTGGAGATAATCCTAGCTTAGCCTATCATATGCTTTAGCTAGGTTGAGTTTAATCATCATTCCCTTGTGTATGGAGTTCTTCAGTGAATGGATTGCTTCTTGAGCAACTATGATTCCGTCCACTATTTGTCTCCCTTTCACGAACCCTTTATGTTCCTCTGAAATCAGTTCTGGAAGGATAGATTTTAGTCTATTCACCATTATAGTGGCTAGGCTTTTGTAAATTACATTACATAATGCTATCCGTTTGAAACCTGGAGGTTCTTCAGCCTTTTCTGTCTTTGGAATCAGGGCAAGGAAATTTGCATTCCAAGCTGGGTGAATTCTTCTCATGCATCTAGATTCTTCCACTACATTTACAATGTCTTGTCTCATGAAGCTCTAGGTGGCTTGGAAGAATTCTGAGGTGTACCCGTCTGGTCCTGGGGCTTTGTTCTATGCCATTGTCTTCACTGTCTCTTCTACTTCTTTCTCAGTTATTACCCTTAGGAGAGCCATGTTCTGTTCTCGATTCACCTTTCTAGGTAGATATTGACCTATTTTTGCTATATCTTCCTGTCTATTGCTATGTGTCTCGGTCAGGATTCCTTTGAAGTTCTCTACTAGCAGAATCTTCATCTCCTCTTTCTGAGTTAACATGTTGCATTGATTATCTTTTAGAGTATTCTATTCTGCTGTCTATGTTGTTGCATGGCCTTGTGGAAGAATTTCATGTTTCTCTCCCCCTCTTTCAACCATTGTATTATTGGCTTTTGTCTCCATAAAATTTCCTCTTGTTTTCTTATTTCTTCCAGCCTGTTTAGTACCACTCCTTCTTCCTCTACTAGTTCTTCTATTCTCCCACCTTCTATAATTTTCCGTTGTATTCCTTTCATTTCTGTCTGGAGCTTTTTTTAGTCTTTTTGGATATGTCCAAATTCCTCTTTATTCCACTTCTTTATTTTGACTTTCAAATCCTTTAATATTAGCTGTAGGGTATGCATCTTATTTCTTCCTTTTATTTCAATCTCATTGTTCTTCCACCATTGCTCCATTTTTTCTATGAAGGTTGGATCTTGCAACCAAAAAACCTCGAACCTAAAGGGTGTGTTCTAATTTTGATGGTTCATGGCAATTTCTAGTTTTCTGGGCCAATGGTCTGATCCTATTGGGTGTGGAGCCTGATTATCTTTTGTATTCAAAGGTCTCAGCCAGATGTATACCCCGGGAAGATTGTACACCCCTCCACGCGAGGGGGGGGGGTGTGTGGGGGACTTGTCCCCCCCCGCGGGGGTTTGGGGGGGCTGATCCTCCCCGGCTGGGAGGTCTGGGGGCCAGCGGTCCCTCGATGGAGATGTAAAATTTCCTTTTAAAAGTATAGTAATTTATAGTCAATTTGGGCCGTTCATTAGGTGGATGATCTGATGGTAGAAGTTATGTTTAATTTAGGGTTTTTTGCCCTACAAGGCAACCCCTTGCTATATATGAGGGAATTTTATTGCATCTAAGTATATATGTATTCTAAGTGAAGAAAACAGAGGAGATTGAGAGCGAAGAGGGAGTTACAACGAATCTATTTTAGGTTGTATCTCTTCAGTTTGTTGGATAATATAATAAAAGAAGGATTGGCTATTTCTCCGTGGACGTAGCCCAAACTGGATGAACCACGTATATCTGTGTCTCTCTTGTTTTATGTGTTTTCTGTGTTTATATTTCTGCAATATTTTATGTGTTCCATTGCTTTGTAATATATAATTTTCTAACAATTGGTACCAGAGTCGAAGGTATATTTGGCTGATAAACTCATAGGAGAGAAGGGTTCCTAGTTTGAGTGGGAGAAGTGGCGGAAGATGGTAGGTTTAGGGTCGAAAAATTCAACGTCCAAAACTACCAGCTGTGGAAGATGTAGATGGAAGATTATCTGTATCAGAGAGATCTGTACCTACCATTGAGTGGAAAGACAAAGAAGCCGCCGAGTATGAAAGACACAGAATGGAATATTCTCGACAGAAAGGCACTTGGAACAATACGGCTATGTCTAGCGGCATCGGTAGCGTTTAATATTTCAAAGGAAATGACAACAAAGGGTTTAACGTCGACATTGGAAAAACTATATGAAAAACCCTCGGCCTCAAATAAGGTATTTCTTATGAAGAATTTATTTAATATGAAGATGTCAGAAGGTGGATCTGTTGCTGATCATTTAAATGATTTTAATATAGTTACAAGTCAGTTAAGCTCTATAGGGGTAAATTTTGATGAAGTTAGGGCTCTGTTATTTATGTGCTCATTCCCAGAAAGTTGGAATGGTTTAGTTATGGCCATCAATAACTCTGTCTCTCGATCTAGTACTTTAAAGTTTGATGATGTTGTCGGTGCAATCCTTAGCGAGGAAATGTGACAGAAAAGCTCCAGTAAGACATTAGGTAATGCTTTGACTGCAGAGACTAGGGGAAGAAAAATGGAAAGAGGAAAGAGCCCAGGATATCATAGTAAGTTAAGAAAAGGCAAATCCAAGTCCAAATCAGGGATAGTGTGCTGGAAATGCGGGAAGAAAGGACACCTGAAGAAGGACTACAAGTCTCGAAAGGAAAAAGAAGGAGACGCGTAGCAAGAAATTAATCATGAAGCGAATGTAATAGGTGATTTGTTGCAAGATGCTTTGATTCTTTCATTAGAAAATATTATTGATGCCTAGGTGGTAGATTCAAGGACCTCATTCCATGCCACACCTGATAAGAAACATTTTCATGATTATGTTCAAGGATATTTTAGAAAGGTTCGATTGGGTGATGATAAATCCTGTAAAATTGTTGGAATGGGTACAGTTTTCATAAAAAAATAGAATGGAAATCAATGGTTATTGAAGGAGGTAAGGCATGCTCTAGATCTGAAGAAAAATCAGATTTCAACAGGGCAGTTGGGAGGTGAAGGTTGCGTAACTACTTTCACAAATAAAACTTGGAAGGTCACTAAAGGATCCCTGGTAATAGCGAAAGGAGGAAAGGTTGATACATTGTATTTATGCAATGGTATTTCTAATTCTATTGATTCTTTAACCTCTACATGAGAAGATACGACATTGTGGCATCATAGGCTCGGGCACATGAGTGAGAAGGGGATGTAGATTCTTCACTCAAGAAATTTGTTGCTAGGTTTGAAGCATGTTGATTTAAAATTTTGTGAGAATTGTGTTTACGGAAAACATAAGAGAGTCAGATTCCTTAGTGTTTGGAAAGAAAAGAAGAGTGAAAAATTAGAGCTTGTGCATACAGATGTATGGGGACTTGCTCAGGTATCAGCTCTTGGTGGCTCTCATTATTATGTTACTTTTATTGATGATGCAACCAGAAAAACCTGGATTTATTGTATTCGAAATAAATCTGATGTATTTAATATTTTCAAGAAATGGAAAGCTTTGGCTGAAAATGAGACAGGAAAAAGGTTGAAGTGTCTTAGATCAGATAATGGAGGTGAATATTGTAGCGAAGAGTTTGATAGGTACTGTTCAGAAAATGGAATTCGTAGAGGGAAGACAGTTCCAAGAACACCACAAGAAAATGGCGTGTTAGAAAGGATGAACAGGATGATCATGGAGCGTGCAAGGTGCATGAGATTGCATGCAGGATTGTCTTTACAATTTTGGGCAAATGTTGTAGATAGTATTGTTTATCTAATAAACAGAGGGCCTTCAAGTTTCTTGGATGGTGGTATTCCAGAGGAGGCATGGATAGGTAAAAAGGTAAACTACTCTTTTTTAAAGACTTTTGGTTGTGAAGCCTTTGTCCACATCAACAAAGAAAATAGAACAAAGCTTGAGGAAAGATGAAATAAATGTACCTTTATTGGATATGGTGTTAATGATTTTGGTTATCGCTTATATGACTATGAAAATCACAAAATCATTAGGAGCAGAGATGTAATATTCAATGAAAAGGTCTTGTATAAGAATCACTTGCAGGAAAAGAAACATGAAAAAGAAAACAAAGAATACACAGTGCTTGACGATATCACAGGAAAAGTGATGGTGCCTTAAAATCATAATGATCAATAGACAGAACAACAACCACAACAGCAACAAGCACTTCAAACACCTGAAAGTGGTGTTAGAAGATCTACCAGGATAAGTAGACCCCCTGAACGATACTCTACTTCATTATATTATGTATTGTTGACTAATTCTGGTGAACTAGAATGTTATGAAGAAGAAGTGCAGGTAGAAACCAGGAAGAAGTGGGAGCAAGCCATGAAAGAAGAGATGGACTCCTTAGCACATAACCAGACTTTGGACTTAGTTAGGTTGCCTGCAGATAAAACAACATTGCAGAATAAATGGATTTACAAGTTGAAGGAAGAAGATGGAGGTAGAAAAAGGTATAAAGCTAAACTTGTGGTGAAAGGGTTTGCACAGAAAAAGGGTATAGACTTTTATGAGATCTTTTCTCCTGTTGTGAAAATGACTTCAATCAGAACTATTCTAAGTCTAGTAGCAGCTAAATATTTGCATCTTGAGCAGTTAGATGTAAAGATAGTCTTTCTCTGTGGGGATTTGGAGGAAGAGATATATATGCAGCAACCACAAGGATATGAGGTAAAAGGGAAGGAGAAACTAGTGTGTAGGTTGAAGAAGAGCTTGTATGGCCTAAAATAGGCTCCAAGGCAGTGGTATCTAAAATT